>JACERP010001185.1:0-25840 GCA_014080715.1 Scenedesmus sp. NREL 46B-D3 | reverse complement strand
ATCTAGCATGACAAATGCCGCACTTGGATTAATTGCATTGGGTATTCAACAGCTTGGCACCTTGAGTACTGCACGTGTTGGCAATCTTTGTGGTGGGCAGGGAAGCCACCTGCATCGCCGAGGTTGAGTGTGTTGCTTGACGCGGTCGAGCAGCATGATAATGCTTTAATGCACATATAACGTGCTAGTTTTGTTAGCTTGTTTTGAAGCACTTGAGTAAGTCTATTGAAGTTCAGCTCCGGTTCAGGGTGCGCTGGGGCGTTGTAACCACTAGCTGACATTGACGTCACGCTGGTCATAGTCCTCGTGTGGCCCAGAAGAGCTGTGCAGCAGAGATATACGAGCTTTATCTCTTCCTCAGCTGCCGTTGTTCTCGGTGAACATTTACTGCCGCGCCTAGCAGAGCGGGAATCGTCAACTTATTTGCTGCGCTTGCCTGCAATCAGCCCAGCCAGCGCTGCACAGGACGCTGAAGGACCTGCCATTGCCTAAATATAAGTATGTTGTGGCCGCATGCGCCGGGCAAGGCCATGGCTGCCGTTGGCAGCAGCACAGCCTGCCGCAACCCATTGCTGTTCAACAGCAGGTCCCTCCGTGCCAGCCGGTCTTTCCGCAGCTCTACCGCGCTCTCAGCGACCAGCCAGGTCAAAGTGCCAGCACCACCCGACTTTCAACAGCAGCAGCGCGGCAAGAGCAGCAGCTCCACCAAGCCTGACAGCGACCTCTCCAGTATCCTGGCCAACCCCCCTGCAGAGCTAGAGGACTGGCTTGGGCAGTACCAAGCTCCAGATGAAATGAGCATCCACGATGACGATGGCTACTACTCCAGCAGGAGTGATCTGGCTCTTGCCTACTCACCCCCAAAGTCGGACCTGCCAGGCCTCGCAGCAGCGCTGGGCTTGCTCACCTGCTGGGCCCTGGTGTTCAGGCACGGCATCTTTGAGTATGACCTGGCAGCTCCTGCAAGCATTGGCCACATACTGGATGGTCTGCTGACGTTTGCCAGCATGGAGTTCCTGAGCACAGGCCTGTTCATCACCACACGTGAGTGTTGTGGCTGGCAGCTGCCCTTGGTGCTGCTGCTGCTGCTGCTGTAGTGCACGCCATTGGGAGCAGGCCAGTCGAAACCTGTGCAGTGGTGCAGCAACATTGCAGACCCTGATCATCAGTCACAAAAGCTGTGCGCTGGGTCCAGCAGTAGCATGTTGTCCTGATTGCACGTCACTCACATGCCGGACCCCTACTTGGTGACCTGCTCTGCTGCTGCAGACGATTCTATGCACGGTGCTGTCACACCCAACAACAGGTGCGGCATATGCCTTGCGTGCGGGTGAAGGCAGGGAGCAGCAAGGATGCTGCTGATGCCTGCGCTGTGCTCTGCACCTGGCTATTTATCATGTGGCTTACTGTTGATCAGCTATGTGCGACTCACGCTGCACACCACAAGCTGCACTTCTTGCCCAGACATGCGGGCGCAACAGCTGCGAGAGCAGCCACTGCTGTGGAAGGAGGCTTCAACAAATGAGGGGAAATATAGCGCATGGTCTGTCTGATAGCCGGGGCTAGTTTTGTCCTCAGCAACACCACTGACATTGCTCAGCGAAGTAGTAAACAACGTGCTGCTGTTGCTGCTGTTTACTTGCAGGTTCCTGAATGATGTGCTGGGTGCGCTGTGTGTCAGCCTGTACGCCTGGTTTGACTACAGGTGGGCCATGATGTTAAGGCCAACAAAGTGCCCTGCTAGTCTCTGGGCTGCATACACATCAACAATGCAGCCCTGCAGACATGTGCAGTTGAAAGCTGCACAATGTTGTTCAATGTTGTTTATTTATTCAATCACGGTGTCTTGAATCGAGCTGATGCAGTTGTCACTTGCACTGGGTGGAACTGTACACCGTGCACGTGACTGCTGCAAAAGAGCACTGCTGGCATGCGACTGACTGTTATGTGGCTTGTGCTGCTGCTGCTGCTGCCAGGCTGATGTGGAACAAGCACTGGGAGCACCACAACCAATGCGGCGAGCCGCATGCAGACCCAGACTTCCACCAGGGTAGGTGGCGGGTAGTAGATGCTGCAGGATTGCTTGCAGAACTTGGTTACTTGCAGTTCTGCAACATGCACTTGGTGTAGTTCGCCTTGAGTCATAATGTTGCATCACCAGTTCATAACCGTCGTGCATTATTGCCAAGAGTTGTAGTTGTTGTGATTTTGTGCATCTATTGTCCTGTGCATCTTTTGTCCCGTCATGATGATGTGCCCTGTCTTGGAAGGGGCAGCTGCTTTTCAGCAAAGAACTAGTGATGCTGCTTGTTTTTGCAAGCATTGAAATGGGAACTGATTTTTTTGCTGCTGCTGCTGCTGCTGCTGCTGCTGCTGCTGCTGTCTTTGCAGGCGATCCAGACCTGCTGCCCTGGTTCACCCACTTCATGAAGGGGTACATTAGCATCCCCCAGTTCGTCAAGCTGCAGGGAACCGTCATCTTCCTCTGGGCCTTCGGCGGGCCTATCCAGAACATGCTGCTGTTCTGGGCTGGTGCGGGCCTGGTGTCTGCGGTGCGCCTGTTCTACTTTGGCACGTTCCTGCCCCACAGGCCGAGGAATGGTCCAAATGAGGTCATGGCGTGGGCCAAGGCCAGGTCTGCGCGGGCACCCACAGCGCTGAGCTTCTTGCGCTGCTACTGCTTTGACATGGTGAGTGAGCCAGGTGTTGGGCTGGTGCATTACCAGTTGTGGGCTGGTGCATTACAATACAGTTGCGTTCAGGACTGAACCTGCTCAGGCACTGCTGCAGCTAAGTGGGCTGTGCACAGGAGTGTGGAGCACGGTGGTGTTGTGATAGCTTGCAAAACAAAGGAAGTGGCTGCTAGTGTATATTAGGCGAATGCTGGTCTGTATCTGTCTTGCAGAGTGAGGTGTGGCGTACCTATTTAGGTTGTGTGTTTCTATGTATTTTTTATATTGCTGACAATGTGCTGCTGCCGTCGCCGCCGCCACTGCTGCTTCTCACCTGGCATTTGCAGCACTGGGAGCACCACCGTTGGCCGTTTGCGCCTTGGTGGGACCTGCCCCGTGCGAGGAGGATCAGGTACGAGGCAATGGGCACGCTGGATGACTAAAAGATGCTGGTTGGATTCATGCTTGGAATGGATATGAAGTAAAGGAAAAGGTTGTGGAAGTGTGGGGTGTAGACAGATTGAGTCGGCAGCCGCTGAGGCATCGTAAGGGTTGATCTTTTTTCTCTAGGAGAAGTGGCAGCATCCATCGCTGCAGCTCTGCAGAGCTGGCATTGTACAATGGTGAGCCCTTTTCCAAATCAAAGAGGGTGCAGAGGAGACGTGTGCTGTCTATATAGTATAAAGTGAAGTTGTATCTCTTGAAGAATTATGTGTCTTTTGAAAAAGGCAATTTGGCTGGGTAGTTGGCAATCGACAGTAGTGGAGGTGGAGATGTGTGGTGTTGTGAGAGAGGTGCACTTCTCGGTTTGCTTATCCCATTGGTCGTGCAGTGTCACCATGGCTGTAGTGAACCTTCTTTTACCACTTTAAACAGTTGTCTTGCTTGTGGTTGTGGAATGAGAATCTGGTTCTTTGACTTCTTTTTCCAATGAAAGGGGGTTGTGCCTGGGGGATTGTTTGTGCTTGTTTAGGGTGGAACACACCAGTTGCCAATTGGGAACTGTTGGGGTATCAAGTGCTGTGGATGCTATCCACATATGTGATTCTTGTACTGCATGTGGCGGTGTGGAGGAGCAGAAAGGGGGTGCTTTGCTTGTGGAGAAGGTGACTGTTTGTGATGAAGGTGGACTAGGAGGAGGGGGTACTGCTGGCATTGGTCGTTGACAGCAGAGACAAGGAAAGGAAGTAGTGATGACTGGGGTATTGTGACATGTGACATGTGCTGATCAGAATCCGTCGTACTACTACATTAGTAGGTGCTGACTATGGTAGAGTGGGGAATATGCATTCAAGCTGCCACACTCACTATGGTGATGTAGATTGGATATTGCAGCTGAGAATGTTGCATTTGCTGCGTTGTGCAAAGCAAACAGGTTGCTTTGCATTGACAGCGTTTGTTATTGTTGCCGCTGGTTGTGGGAGTTGCATACGGGCGGCAGTGTGGACATGGGTTTGGGTAGTCATAGGTATGTCTGTGGTTGGTGCACACGTGTGAAGAGATTGGAATTATGTAACGCAACGTGGTCAATCGGAATGGGAGAGATGATTGAAAAGCAGCAACATGTTATCTTGATCAAGATAACACACATTCAAATGTTTATGAACATGTGAATGTGTGGTGTGAACAGTAAACAACTCCGTACGGCAGAGTTGAGGGTAAGCAACAAAACGTGCATCATCATCATCATCATCAACATATTACCCATTTAAGCTATAGCATCAGCGCCATAGAACGTGCAAACACTTCGGAAATAGAACGCGCAGACACTTCAGAAAGGTCGTTAGCAGCCAACACCATCACTGTTGTACTGATTATGATATGCATAATGCTGGTATAACTGATCATGATAATGACAGAAACAACAAAAACTCAATTAACTCACTGATACTGAAATCACCGTGATGTAAGGCAAACAGAGGGATTTATAATAAAATTATTCATGCATCTTCACCGGATTACTCATACTAACTACAGCATCAACAAATCCAGTTGATTACTCACTGAAAACACCAAGCAACAACACATAATCTGGGAAACGAAGCAAAGGGAGGGAGAGTACTGTGCAAAGCTGCATTCGCATCTGTAAGCAATCTGCCCACTGAACTGTTGCACTGGATGTACTGTTGCCAACAGCCAACAGTCGACTGTCAGAGCGCCAGACTCCAGAGAAATCGCTGTGGGGGCACCAGTCCAATTGTTCACTGTACTGTGCACACTTGCAGCGTATCTGTCGTGCGTGCCACCACAACAAGCCATCATGCTGCAATGCTGTTGAGGTGAATTCTTTGAAGTGCCGGCCCCTGGTCTAATGGTGTGCAACACCATGCATCCTATGCCGCCCAATCAAACATCAGCATGCAGCCCCATGCGCAGGTCCAAGGTGATGACTGTGACACGGCGCAGCAAGGCCTTACATGCCTGTACCTGGCACAGCACAGCACTTATGATGGCACATCAAAGGTTGTGTTGCAATGCAGATGTTGGCTGGGCACCATGTACAACCAAACAGAGTCACTGCTGTCAAAGGTTGCTCTACCAGTCGCCATGCCGTCTGACGCATCCATATAACAGGAAGAGGCCGTCGTTCACCTGCCTTTTTCACAAAGTGACCTTGCCTCTTCAGAGTACAGTGTACACCAGGACAACCAAACGCTGTCAGGCCTCACGCAAAAGCGGCGGCTTGAACGAACACCTGCTGGCTTCAGTCTTGGTTGCCAGGTTCCGTTGTACACCCGCCGCACACAGAAGGGTCCAGGAGGTGCTTTACACGCTGTATCAGCAACAGCGGAAAGTTGTGTCCACTGCTGACCATCGGCATGCTGCAGGTAAGGCAGGAACACGATTGCAGGCTAGTCATCATCATCATCATATTACCCATTCAAGCCATAGCATCAGCGCCATCGGCCCCGCGCCCCACCGGGGCGGAAAGAGGAGGGAGCACTGCTCCAGAATGTTTGCATGCATTGCGCACATCCCAAGACTTGACAAGAAAAGCAGCAATACACGGTGACACCATCAGACATCTTCCAGAACTGCCCCAAATATCATCAGATACAAAACGCAACACCTTGATTGACGAATCAGCCATGGACAAAACGCTGCGCAACTTTTCAGCGCAACCAGGCAGGGATCTGATCTCAGCAAACATATCATCCCTCTGAGCAGAAGTAGCAGGGCAATCAAACATGAAGTGTGACAAAGACTCAACTTCTGCACCACAACAAGGACATCCTGAAGTGGAGTTAGCTCTGCGACCGCCAAACTGACTAGTACGCTCATGTACACACAGACAACCCATACGAACGCGCAACAGCAATTCAATACCACGTGGAATTGCCACTGAACGCAAGTACGGCCTAGGCCTCCTGAAACCCATAGCATCAACATGAGAGGGATGCACATGAGCCACATACCGACTCAGAGTGGAGTGTTCCAACGTTTCACATGCAATCCTTTCAGCATGTAGTGTCTTGACCTGCTTGTTGACATGGCTCTTGCACGCACTGGCTCTGCCTTCCGCGGTCACAACATTCACACCATACTTGCACAGCAGGCTCTGCACATACTTGTGCCACGGTGTCACCGCCACAGCACCACTAGGACGCCTCCACTCAGCTGTAAACACTTGATTTGGCAGCCGAACGCCCTGCATACGCTGAATCTTGTAGTAGTACTCCAAAGCCCTCTGATGAAGCCACATATGCAACGGTTTCACACCCCATTCTGCCAAGAGAGCTGAAGAGCATGGGCGCTCCTTGCCACAGCGCATTGCGCATTTGATGATGTCTGTCTGCACTTTGTCAATCAGCTGCAGTTGCCTAGCTGTGGACGGAAACCAAACCTCACTGCCATATTCGACAATGGGACGGACACACGTCAGCAACAGTATGCGTTTAACCTCCACACTGATGCTGCGGCTCTTCCAAATTGGCATGAGCGCACCCTTCACACGTTGCACCTTAGCCAGCATCTTCTCAAAATGTGTGGTCCATGTACAGGTATTGTTGAACCACAGGCCAAGATAGCAGTACTCCGATACAACAGGCACAGGGACATTGTTCCAAACAATGCCGGAGTCGACCAGCTGGCTGGTCTGTCTTGCTGGCAGCACATGCATGACGGCAGACTTCAAGCTGTGGAGCTTGAAGCGCCACTGGCAACTGTAATTGTAAACAGTTGCAGCCACAGCCTGAACTTCAGACAGAGACCCGCAGACAGCAACAAAGTCATCAGCCTGCATGGCTGCCACAACTTGGCCTGCAGGTTCGTCACGAGGGCCCATGAGGGTAACGCCAGGGTGCTTTGCATGCACGTCACGCAGCAAGTCGTCGATAAACAACAGGTACAGTGTGGGCGAAATAACATCACCCTCATGCAGGCCAAGGTCGCAGGTGAACCTATCCGTGGTGCAACCCTCATGAGACACCACACGCTGCGCGCCCTGATACAAGTTGTACAAGACACGGAACATCTTGCCACGCACACCCTTATCCCACAGCTTCTGGAACAAGCCATCAAGCCAGACCGTAGGGAATGCCTTGAAGGTGTCAACAAACAACACATATGACTCCTTTCCCTCAGCTTTCCTGCCATTAAGGACCTCGCTGAGCACGCTTTGATGGTCAGCACAACTGCGCTTGGGGCGGAATCCGTTCTGACTCTCGTGCAGCAGCGGCGCCGCTGCTGCTGTAGCAGCAGTTGCGCGTGGCTGCTGCTGCTGCTGCTGCTGTTGTGCTGAATGCTGGCCTTGCTGCTGCTGCTGCTGCTGCTGCTGCTGCTGCTGTGCTTGTGTTTGCTGCTGCTGCTCCTGCTGCTCGCCCTCTGCAAACTTGATAAGGCGCTGATTGAGGACGCTGGTGTAGAACTTATAGAGCACGCTGAGCAGGGTGATGCCGCGGTAGTTGCCTGGGTCTGTCAGATCGCCCTTCTTAGGCATGCTGACGACTGTCCCCGGCACCTGATGTACCTGCTCAAGCTGCCACATGAGGCTGCAGTACTGCAGCAGCATGTCTGCAACTGTGTTGCCTCCGTACTTCAAAAGCTCGTTGACAATGCCTTCCTCTGCAGGGTTGCCAGCTTTGCCTGTGCGTAGACGCTGCAAGCATGCAGAAACCTCGGCGGCAGTGATGGGCAAGTCCAGCGGGCAGGGTGGGGCAGCATGAGGTGCGGTTGAGTCATGAAGGTACTGCTGTACATTGGCGGCAACCTGTGTCATGTGCGCTGGGTCGAACTGGGGGTTTGCGGCGGCAAACGCTGCATGGCTACCAACACGCTGATAGTGGCATTTGAATGCATCTGCTTTTTCTGCAGGGGTTGAAGCCGTCTGTCCTGAGGGGTGCTGCATGACACTGTACACGGCCTCGCTGACATGCTTAGGGCACAGGCGACGCACAAGCTGCCACATATCCTTCTCCCCAAGCGTGCTGTCATCATTTAAGCGGTCTCTGTACGCTGCAGTGATTGCATGCTCGCATCGCTGTTTGTGCTGCTTCTCAGCTGCTTTGATAAGCTGTGCAGTAGCCTTGCGCTGCTGATCAAATGCATCCCAGTCTGCAACAAGGCCGGACTCCCTGTACTGTGTAAAGGCCTGCACCCTGGCCTGCACAGCATTTGTCAGCTCCTGTGTCCACCACGGGAAGGACTTGCCAACCCAGACCCTTTTAAACCCAAAACTGGCATTGACCGCCTGACGAAGCGCTCCCAGCAGCTGCGCATGTGCTTGTTGTACTGCAGCATTGGCCGTAAGTTGAGCTGCAGAAACCTGCTGTTGTAGCACGGTAATAGTGGACGTATAAGCAGCGCCCAGCTGTGCCAGGGCCTCCTGGTACGCCTCAAGTTCGGCCGATTGCTCCCCATTGCGCATTTTGAAATCATTCGGCTGTGCATTGAGGCGCAGCTTGACCTGTTTTGCAGGGCGACGTGCCACAGGCCTTTGAATGCAAGCAGACACTGGCAGGTGGTCAGTAGAACCCACTGTGTATGGCCCAACCTTGGCTGTTGGCCTGGCGGCAGCTTGGCACGGCATAGCAATGTCAGCAGACGCAATGATGTAGTCATTGAGGGACCTCCGCGCGGTGCCCCTGTGGGACCTGTCACATGTGATGTGCTGGTGGGGAGAGGTGGGTGCTGTGCGGGCATTCAGTGAGTAGAGATTGACCGGCATGAGCAGCGAGAGAAGGAGTTCGCCATTGTTGTTTGTGGTTGTTTCGCCATGCATGCCAATGCGATCTGTGGGGCTTGCACCTTGCCCGACCCTGGCGTTGAAGTCACCCATGATCAACACAGAGCCTCTGCTCGACAGGTATGCGAGGTCCTCCTGCAGCGCTGAGTAAGCAGCCCTCCTCACTGGCGCATGCTTGTTCACATCAGGCATATACACCACTCCAATAAACAGCTTAGGAGCACCATTCTGCCCTGGCATCACTAGCCACAGTGCATCCTCGTATTGCTGATCAGCAAAAGCAAACACTTTCACAGCATTGGCAACAGCGGCATGCACAGCAACCGCAACACCACCACTGGCACACCCATTCTCCCCGAGAGGCCTGGCCTTACTGATGTATGTGTAGCCCGGAATGAGATCGGCAGGCCGCAGCTTCCCTGGCGCCTCCTTGGTTTCCACAAAGCCCATGATGTCGCAGCGCAGATCTTTGAGTAATTGGCAAACTTCCACCAGGCTTTGACCTGCCTTGGGCATGTTGTTCACATTGAGGACGCCGCACACCAATCCACTGCTACCTGGCTGCACCGGTGTCCTGTTGGGGCGGTGGCGGCGATGCTGCAGGGTCCTGCGGCTGGGCCTGGTGTTGTTGGAGCGTTGGCTGTGCCTGCAGCCCTGCTGCTGACCTGTGCTGCGCCGAGCAGGAGCTGCCTGCTCAGTGCCTGCGGGCTGCTGTTCCTCGTCCTCGGATGCAGGCACAAGCTCATCCTCCTCATCCTCCGTGTAGCCCTCAGCGGCGTAGTCGTCACCCGGTAATGCGGCCTGAGACAACTCAGCATCAGGCTCGAGCACAGCATACTGGTTAGACAGCACCAGGCCGGCGCTCAGCTGCTCACGCCGGCCCGCTTGAGTGCGGCCTGCATGAGCCCCGCGTGCTGACAGGATGACTGCGCCATTGAAGGTAAATACAGCGCGCCAGTGCAGTACACGCTGAAGCTGCTGCTTCAGCATGACCACCATGCATGCTGTCAGCTGGGGCACTGCGATGACGGCATGGTGAACACGATGGCTGTCTGCCCCGCCCAGAAGGCCCTGCCTGTGAGCAAGTCGCATGGCACATCTCCTCCTGACATCTGTGCAACAGCATTCAGGCCTGCGGCCCGCACCTGGGCGACGGTGGTTGCTGTCCTGCGTGGGCCAAACAGCTTCACCTGGTAACCCCAACTGTTCTCATCCCTGGTTTGACGTCTCTGGGCGCGGCTAGACCCAGTGATTGTTCCGCTGGACGGTGCAGCCTCAATCTCAGTGGGGCCACCAGGTGCTGCAGTGGCGGCAGGAACTTCGGTATCCGCAGCTGCAAGTGGGTTTGTAGGGTTGATAATACGCGCAGCAATGCGGGTTGGTCGGTTCGCGGGTTGGGGTGTGCCCACGTAGCCACCTGCAGAAGCGGAGGCATACGTGTCAATGCACACCTTGTGCCATGCACCCTGCAGCCACACGTGTGAGCTAACGTCAGGGCAGGCAGGGGCGCTAGATGGGCCCTCGCCAAAGCGAGGATTGGTGACTGGATGGCAGAAGCCATCAATCACCACATATTGCCTGGGCAGGCGAGTCACAGGACCACAGGGGCCAGGAGCTGGCTGCTGGCCTGCAGGGGCTTTTTTTTTTCTTTCTATACATGCCTTTGGATAAGTAGGGTATGTAGATAAACATTTCTTGGATAAGTAGGGTATGTAGATAAACATTTCTTTGGATAAGTAGGGTATGTAGATAAACATTTCTTTCTATACATGCCTTTGGATATGTAGGGTATGTAGATAAACATACCTGTAGCGCAGAGAATTGAAGGGCAGAAGTGTCAACGAGTGCACACCCCGGGCGGGGAGGCACCCGTGACACCTGCGCACCACCTTGAAGTAGTCTCCAGTAGACCCCATGTCAGAGCCCGTCATGACAATAACACTCGCAGCAAAACGCAGCAGCAGCACGTACACACAATCAGATGTTTATGATTGAAGTAAGCAACAACAAATGTGGCTGTGCATACGCAGTGGGCACTCTGCTAGCCAGGTGCTCCCCACTGCTGTACTAGCATAGCTCATGTTGAAATGGTGTTGTTTGTCACAACTGTTCTGCTGCTGCTGTAGCTGTTGCTGCTGCTGCTGTAGTTGCTGAAAAACAACGAATGTTGGGACCAACATCCGTGTGATGCTGGCATGGAAGCAATTGTTGCCATGACTGTGTACACTGCCGGACACTGGTTGCTGCTGCTGCTGCTGCTGCTGTCCTGTAACACGCCCAAGCTGCTGCTGCTACTGCTGCCGTCTCATCTGGTGGAAGTTCTGTGCATCCTGAGCCTGGAAGGTAGCAGGCTCACCCCATAGCAACACAAGCCTCGTTCACCCAACAAACGAGCTGCTAGGCACAAGTGAACAAATGTAATCACAACGGTAATGTGCAAAAGCCGAAAGAGTACACATGCCACAGTCATCAGTGTAGCGGGTCTTTGGTTGCCTACGTCTTGGCTTGATCCCTCCGGCATATGTGCTGTGGCACACTAGAAATGGTTTTATGTAGAACATGTATACATGTCTTGGTCAAATTTGTTTAAACATCCAAGCGAGCTTCAATACTACTAATAGTTTAATGTTTCCAGCTGCCCTGCCGGCAGGGCAGCTGGAAACACTAAACTGTGAGGAATTTTGAAGCCTATAGGGTTCACCCCAGACCGAAACTTGCTAAACGTTAGCAGACATTCCTGACTCAATGGTTGGTTTGCAGTGCCTTGATGCATCTGATTTCAGCAATGTACAGAGCGCTTTCCAGGCATGGTTGTACCAGCAGTGGCAGGACTTGCCAGCCAACCCCAGAGTGGCCGGGTCTGATGCTGTCATGCACACTAGAGTAGATATAATAGGTAGATCTACCTATGAGAACTGGTTTGCATGCATGCTCCCCTTTTGATGAGCTTGATTTGACAAAGCCTATGAGTTGGTGTCCAGATCATGTGCACAACACAGCTGGCTTAAACAAGATGCACCTGTCATCTCTGATGCGTTTTTTGTCTGGGTGCACATGACTTGCGTGTGGCTACTGGTCAGTGGGAGAGGGCTGATAACTCTCTGCTACACAGGCAACAGCGACATGTGCGTGCGGTGCCAGGCTGGCCAAAATGAGGATGAGTTTCACTTAGTGTTTGAATGTGAAGCATATCAGGTTGTTCGCGACCGATTCTGGCGGATATTTGCTGATTTTGGAGGGTGGCAGAGCCCAGCTGCTGC
This sequence comes from Scenedesmus sp. NREL 46B-D3, assembly GCA_014080715.1. Classification (NCBI taxonomy): domain Eukaryota; kingdom Viridiplantae; phylum Chlorophyta; class Chlorophyceae; order Sphaeropleales; family Scenedesmaceae; genus Scenedesmus; species Scenedesmus sp. NREL 46B-D3. The sequence continues at coordinate 13,724 of JACERP010001185.1, read as the reverse complement.
TGTGAGCCCTCGTGGATGGTGTTTGGCTGACCGACTTATACAGCAGAGGCAGAGCAGTGTTGCTGCTTTCATCTACTATTGTCTCCTGGTTAGAAATGATGCGGCTATGGCGCATGCTGTGCTCCCAAGTGACACAAGTGCCTCAGAGACAAAATCTTCAGAACTTGTTGAGGGTGGTTGCCCAATGAGCCTGTCATTGGCTCGAGAACGGGCAATGTTCCCGTCGTGTAACATCCAAGATGTGAGGCTTCGGATTAGTTGGTTAGATTATAACTCCCTGGCTGTTGTGGGACCCCATGAGCCTTGTTTTTCTCCTTAGTGGGTGGGCCTGTGGCCCTACTTTGGTACTTGGTATTTGGTATTTGGTATACCTGTAGTAGTGTCACAGAGTCGCTGCGAGTAACTTGAAACATCCAAGCGAGCTTCAGTATTCCTTACAGTCACTGAGTGCTTTGAAATGTATGGCTGGGTTCGAGACTCGTACGTTGAGAGTCTCTGAGTGACAACTTGGAGTGCTGCTGAGTTTTACAGTGCTCCAGCATGAAGGCGGCTGTGCACACAAAAAGCCCTGCCATCACAGAGCTGCCCTGGACCGGGCTGGCACTAATCCTCCTCCTCATCATATCACCTGGGTGAGCATTCAAGCCATAGCATCAAGCTCTACCCACTGCAAGGCTCCGCTGGATGCACTGTTCAACAGCTGCTCAAGTTGAGCACGTGGAAAGCACCAGAATGCAGGGAAATTGCTTCCCGGGCACCAACCTTTCCGTGTACAGATGTGGTCAAACACTGCATATGTACAGTTTCTCTGTGCAAACGTTGCCACGGTGGCAAGGACCTGATCTCGTCAAAATTATGGTTGCGCTGGGCAGAGGTGCAGCTTCCACCTGCAGGATAGTCAAACATTTGTTGTGACAATCATTGAGGGACTCAGCATCTGCGCCACAAGAATCAAAGAAGGACAGCATGATGCTGTGATTACAATGGGGTTGACTGTGTTACCCCCATATATACTAGTGCGCTCATGCACACACAAACAACCCTGCAAGCATGCATCAGGAATTCAGCCACTCAGTGATGGAATTGGCAGCACCACGTGGACCCGTGCATGGTGTACACCACGGTGTCAATCACACATAGATGTGTGCACTCTGACCAACGTAGATCAGAGTGGCTGCAGAGTGGCTGCAGAGCGGCTCTGCAGCCACTCTGCAGCCTGTCTGCAGCTGTCTGCAGCCACTCTGCACAGAACGTAAAGAGTGGTCCTGGCAAGTGGACTCTGCACACTCTGCAGCACTCTGCAACCACTCTGCAGCGACTCTGCAGTAGCTCTGCACAGTCTGCATCCACGTTGACCATAGTGGTGAAGGTTTGTGATGTGTGCTTGATTTAGCAGGCTTGGGCCATTTGTCAGCTACTGCAAGACCATCGCCGCCGTTAGGGAGCTATCGTGATACGGCTGGCTGGCTCACCAGCTAAGCACATCCCTGGCTAGTCCACGTGTAAGGTCTGTTAATGTTGACGCTGACGTGGCGCTGGCTGAAGTTCGTTTTCCTCTTGTGATGTTGAACTCCTACAGTCCTGTGGTGTTCATTTTCACTTTGTGTTGCAAACATGGAAGCACAGAGGAGGCTGCAAATCATATCTGGGCACCTGGTGCCGCATGGCGCATCCCGGCCCGATGTCTTGGCGCTGCAGAGGCTGCTGGATCACGATAACCTTGAACTGCGCGCTCGCATGAAAGATTTCTTCCGGGATGAGCTCTATGTGCCGAGGTAAGTGGGCAGCAAGGGTACAGCTAGCAGCAGCAACAGTTATTGGCCTGCTTGCATGCCTTCATGCTGGAGGGAAAGGATATCATGGTAGACTGGTGTTGTGTCATCATTGCACCAGCGACTGCGGCTCATGCCAGAAATGTGCTAGAAACATGCAGTGCATGGCATGGGCACGCTGCATGCAGCGTCAGCACAGCAGTAGCCATGCAGCAAAGCGCTCGAGACAGGTGCAGCAGGGAGGTTGTTGGCTATTGGTACAAGCAAGAGTACCCTGTGCGTCATCTGGCATGTTGGACTGCTGTCTTGCGTCCTGCGTTGGCATTCACTCCGCACATCAAAACACCCCCTGATGCATGCATACCTTGTGCACTGACACTCTGCAGCAGCCTTCAGCTGATGTTCTGGTTCAACCGGGTTTACTGTAGCAGTCTACGGCCCCCTCCCTGCCTCGGCAATACACCTTGATGCACACAGACCTCTCTCTAGTAGTTTACTATGTGTCAAAGGCAGCCACAGGACCAGGCGTGGCGCCACCAGCCCTGATGTACGCAGTTGCCCCTTTCCTGCAAGCTCCGGCAGCGTTGTACGAGCCCGCCTGCTTGCTGCAACCGACTCCTGCTTTCTGCAGGTACGACATGGACTTGCGGTACAGCCGCGAGCTGGCGCTGCAGCGGCTGGCCAAGTTCTGCCGCGCAGGCTTTGTCAGCGTGACAGACTTCCGGCTGTCCCCGCTCAAGATCTTTGCTGCACATGAGGCAGCTGCGCTGGTTGATCCCAGCATGGCGACAAAGATGACCGTGCAGTTCAACCTGTTTGGTGAGGCTGCAATCTGAGTTGGGAAGATGGCGGCAGCAGCAGCAGCAGCTGATGAGCTGGTGCAAGTGATGCCTTGGCCAGCGTAGCGCCAGCCTACAGCGGGGTGCGGAGGTGCCAGTGTACCTGTGCGTCCTCTGCATAGGTAAGCTAGTAAAGCAGCACCACACAGCACTGCACTGGTCAACGTAGGCGCAGCAACTGCTCAGGCGCGGGCTGAGGGCTGAGCATCTTGTTGACAGCAGCGAGGGGATGCTGCAGCAGCTGCAGTGCGTGCAGGTGCGCAGCAGAAGTGCCGATGCACCAAGGCTCACTCTGCAGCGACCTTGCTGGCAGCAGCAGTGGCCGCACCCAGGCGACCAGGTGCTGCGCGCGCCATGCAGGAAGCTCATGGATAAGTTTTCCATCGCGACAAGCTCGTCTGTGCTTGCATGCAACCCACGCCATTGGCACCACACGTTGCTGCTGCCGCTGCCGCTGCCGCTGCCGCCTCTGCTGCTGCTGCTGCTGCTGCTGCTGCTGCTGCTGCCGCTGCCGCTGCCGCCTCTGCTGCTGCTGCTTGTTTTGTGTTCCCGCTGCCCAGGGGGCACTGTGCTGAAGCTGGGCACTGCGCGCCACCACCAGGGGCTGCTGAGAGGCATTGACAACATGGACGACATCGGCTGCTTCGCCCTCACGGAGCTAGGCTTCGGTAGGCTTCACATCTCAGTTGTGTTGTACTCAACTCTTACCAGATCACAGTGTCAGCAGCCCCAACATGCACCTGCATGCACGTCCAGCCCGCTAGTCGTGACTGCCAGCTCGGGCGCTGTGCAACCAGCAGGTCATGCTGTCAAGCCAGCACCTTGGCCTGGTGCCTTGCAGGCAACAACGCTGTTGAGATGCAGACCACAGCCACCTGGGATGCGCCATCCGGCTGCTTCATCATCCACAGCCCCTCCACGCTCAGCCAGAAGTACTGGATCACCAACAGCGCAGTGCACGCGCAGTGGTGCGTGGTGTTTGCGCAGCTGATGATGGCAGGCAAGAACCAGGGCATCCACGGCTTTTTGGTCAGGTGCGCTGACGCCAGCGTTGAAAGTCAAGTTCAAGTAGCTTCGTGCTGTTTAGAAAGGCTGCGAGCGTAGTACTGCATAGTTTTTGGCCGTGGTGGTTGCTTGCGGAGCGCTATGTTGGTTGTGTGTGTTGTGTTTGCGCGGCTGATTCTGGGTGGGGAGATTCAGGGCATGCACCGTTCTTTGGTCGGGTGCAGCACGGAGATGACCCAGGCGATTAGACTTCCAGCTCTCGGTGTCAGCAGTCTTTTTGGTCGTGCGGCGTCACCTGCGTTGCATCTGCAGCGTGGCACACAACGCTGGCCGCCTTGAGCAACATGCACGTGATGGAGTCACTCATGGCATGGTTGCGCGCATGTGGTTGGGCTCGTTGTGTATGCCTTCGCCCCTGCTACTGCTGCCGCTGCTGCTGCAGGATCCGCAACGATGACATGACTCCCTGCCCGGGTGTCACCATCCATGACATGGGACACAAGATAGGCTGCAATGGCGTGGACAACGGGCAGCTGTCCTTCGAGCAGTACGCAGTGCCGCGGGAGGCGTTGCTGAATGCGTTCAGCGAAGTCGCCGCGGACGGCACCTTCAGCAGCAGCATCCCCAAGGCGCGCGACAGGTTCCTCAAGGTATGATGTTCCACACGTTTGCAACGGGTTGGTGCACCCTCCATGCAGTCACCTGCACTGCCTTGTTCCTTGCGCGTTGATCAGTTTATCGAGCTGCGTGTAGTGTGTTCACATCTACAACCCGCCCAAGTGACGGGAGGGGGCGTGTGTGACGATAAGGGGATGTTTTGCGCCCCCACCTAGCCTCCTGCCATTCCAGCCTGTCCCCAAGGTTTGGGACGGCACCAATGGCGCCAGATTCGTGCTTTGCGCAAGCGTCATTCTTAGCTGCGGGTTGTAGCGTGGCCCCTACCACGTACAACATTGGTTGCTGACCAGCGCCACCAACCGTCTGATGTTGCGTGTGGTCTTTCGCGCGCCTCCCTACCCTGCAGGTGGCAGACCAGCTGCTGTCGGGCCGCATCTGCATCGCCAGCATGATGCAGAGCGTGAGCAAGCTGTCGCTGACCATCGCCATGCGCTACGCTGGCAGCAGGCTGGCGGTGGGGCCGACCGGGCACAGCGACACACCCATCCTGGACTACCAGCTGCAGCAGCGGGCGCTGCTGCCGCTGCTGGCGCGCACCGTGGCGCTGCAGGTAGGCTCCCTGCCTGTTGGCGGTCAACAACTTTCCATCGGACTGTCGAGCTGTCAGCGCCAGCTGCAGTGCATGTGTGCTGTTCCAGCAGTGCATATGTTGTCACACCTAGTCACAGCGCCAGCTGCTTCCCGCTTCAGAGGTGACGATCATGGTATTGCATGCAGCAAAGGAATCAGCTTTCGCAAGTGTTTTGGTGCTGGTGGTGGCGCTTGACGCCATTAGCAACATGTGCATGTTCTGCTGCTGCTCCTGCTGTGCTGCTGCTGCTGCCGCACTGCAGATTGGTCTCAACTATGTGAAGGACCGCTGGGCTGCAGCATCAGGCTTTGACGGCAAGCCGGTGGACCCCAAGGTGCGATGCATGCTACTGAATCAGCTGCATGCATGCTTGCTTGAAGGGCGCAGGGCTTTTAGGTGTTTGGTGCAAAGCAGGGTATGCAGCTTCTGTGTCAATTTGAGCAGCTGCACCCTACGCAAGGCTTGGCACGTGTCTTCAGGGGGTTCAGCTGTGCTTGCTGCTGCTGCTGCTGCTGCTGCTGCTGCTGCTGCTGCTGCTGCTGCTGCTGCTGTTCAGTATTGATTGGTGCTGTGCTGCATGTGTGCCCACCAACAGTATCTGCATCGCCGTACACAAAGCGCTGCTGCTGCTGCTGCTGGCACAGGTGGGCCTGGAGGTGGTGGTGCTGTGCTGCGCCATCAAGCCGCTGTGCGCCTGGAACGCGGAGACCTGCGCTACCACCAGCAGGTGAGCTGCGCTGGTTGTTTGACACCGTCCTGTGGTCTTTGAAGCGTTGCCACCTGCCTTGCTGCTTCCCTGGTATGTGCGGCTGCAATGCGCACTGTTGCGGGCTGGATGAGTCACATCATCGTAGGTTTGCTGAGTGTCAGCTGTCTGGCCAGCGGGCTGACGCCTGCCGCTGCGCTGCCTGTGCTCCGGCTCTGCTGCAGGGAGCGCTGCGGTGGGCAGGGCTACCTGAGTGTGAATCGCTTTGGAGAGCTCATCGGCTTTGCGCACGCAGGCATGACCGCAGAGGGCGACAACAGGTGCGGCGGCCGGTCGCACGTTTTGCGGCAGCAGTTGCGTTGGTTGAAAACTGTCTTCCTGTAGCTGTGTTTGCTGTAGGGTGCATTTGCGCATGCTTGCACAGCAGCTGCTGGGCATCATGGCAAGTGCAGCAGTGCTGGGCAGAGTGCTTGAGAACCAGAACCTTTTGCAATGTCCGTGTGGGGTGTCAATGCAGAAGGCGGCGCAGCAGCCGCTAGGCATGGCTTTCCCGGCCAGGCATAACAGCTGAATGACCGTCACTTCTGAATAGGTTGTTTCATGTCCTTTGTATGTGCTCTGTCTTGGTGCAGGGTGCTGCTGCGGAAGGCGGCTGAGGAGCTGTTAGGCATGCAGTCCTGGCCAGCCATCACAGCACAATCCTAATCATCCACACCATCAACATGCACTCTCTTGTACCGTGTTGCTTCATGCAGGGTGCTGATGCAGAAGGTCGCCAAGGAGCTGCTGGGCATGCTCTCCTGGCCCGCCATCGCAGCTCGCCTGGCAGCAACAGAGGTAGCAGCAGCACCGCTGGCAGCCGGCAATCTGGCAGCACTGCACGCAGCTGCGGCAGCGGCTGGAGGCAGCAGCGGCGTGGCGGCTGGCGCTGGCGGCAGCGCGGGCACCATGGCTGCGGGGCTGGACCTGGAGGTGCTGCGCAGGATGATGCAGGTGTGTGCACGCGTGGTGTGTGGACTTGCATGTGGTGCATTGCAGCTGGCAACCGGCATCATCACCAGGCGAAACAGCGTCCACGGCTGTGTGCTTGCAAGCCTTGTGGGTGGGGCTCAGACCTGGAGGTGCTGCAAAGATTATGCAAGTGTGCGCGCTTTTCGTTTGCCTACCTGCTGCTGCTGTGCCATACTTGATCAGACGTGTACCTGGTACCTCAGCGGTTGACATCATCATATGCGACGGTGCTGTGTCTGGTGTTGGTGCTAGTTGCTGCTGCTACTGCAGATGTAGGGCAACAAAGTCCAAAGATCGTGTGTTGGGCATGCCCCCATTGCCGTGAGATGCGACTGCTGCGGCAGTTCGCCGCTCGGTGTTGCGGCTGTGCCGCTAAAGCCAACAGCTCTCCTTTTTGTTTATGTGTCTGTGGGTGCACGATGTGTCTGTGGGTGCACGGTGTGTCTGTGGGTGCACGGTGTGTCTGTGGGTGCACGATGTGTCTGTGGGTGCACGGTGTGTCTGTGGGTGCACGGTGTGTCTGTGGGTGCACGGTGTGTGTCTGGTGGGGTGCACGGTGTGTCTGTGGGTGCACGGTGTGTCTGTGGGTGCACGGTGTGTCTGTGGGTGCACGGTGTGTCTGTGGGTGCACGGTGTGTCTGTGGTGTGTCTGTGGGTGCACGGTGTGTCTGTGGGTGCACGGTGTGTCTGTGATTGCACGGTGTGTCTGTGGGTGCACGGTGTGTCTGTGATTGCACGGTGTGTCTGTGGGTGCATGATGTGTGCCTGCTGTGGGAGCTGGCCGTCTGCTGTGGACGCTGCTGTGCCGCACGGCGACCGTGTTCTGCCGCATGCCTGCAGGTGCGCGAGATGCGCCTGCTGCGGCAGCTGGCCATGGTGATGCGCCAGGCCTCAGCAGCCGGCGGCTTCTTTGACGCATGGATGAAGCAGCAGAGCGACCTGGTGCAGGGCGCGGCACAGGCCTTCGCAGGTGCGCAGGTGCTGGGTTTAGCAGCGGCTTGTGCTGCATGCTGAGTGTGGTGTGGCGTGGTGGGGTCGTAGCCAAGCCTCCACAAGTGCGCTGGTGTTTCAGGGGTCAGTCAGTTGACAACGTGTCTGAAGCATTGCCTGCATCCATGCTGCGGTTGTCACTGGGTGATGAAGGCGAGCGGAGCAGCGGGGCGGCACCGTGAGGGCGCAGCACAGGCCTTGGCAGGTGTGTGGAGGTTCCACGGCATTGGCTGTGTGCTGCTTGCCTTGGCAGTGGCTGCGCTCACACTGCACTTCATGGATGTGAGCCGGACTGGCGGTTTCAAGCCACTGCTGCTGACTCCTTGCGCTGGCTGCCTGGCGTGCAATGCTGCTCTGCCCATCTGGCAGCGGTTGAGCTCGCCTACCTGTGTGCAACCACCAAGTTCAACATCGCTGCTGCCACAGCTGCTGCTGCTGCTGCTGCTGCTGCTGCTGCTGTGTCATGCAGAGCGCGAGGTGCTGGAGGCGTGCATCCGCTGCCTGGGGGGCCCCGGCATTACATCCGGCCTGCGCGAGCTGCTGGCACCGCTGGTGACGCTGTTTGCAGCAGCAGCAGTGGAGCGGGAGCTGGCTTGGTACATGGGGCAGGAGGTGGTGCCGACAAAGGTGAGGGGTGTGTGGCGGCGCTGCAGGCTGTGCGAGGGGGGCTGCGTGCAGCAGCAGTGGCGGGGAGCATGAGGTGGCTTGGTAGATGGGGCAGGAGGTGGCAAAGGTTCATATGCACACGTCAGGCGTTTGTGTGGATTGCAACCAGGACTCTGCATGTGTTGGTATGACGGAGGTTGTCACAGCACTAGCAGCAGATGTGGTTGGTTTGCAAGCTGGTTTGGAACATGGGGCAGGAGGTGGTGCCTGCTGCACATGTCAGATTAAACCTGCGCAGCTGCATGTTGTTGCTGCCAAGCTGTTTGCTGCAGCTGCTTGCCAGCATAGCTGCATTGCCTCCGGGCGCCGTATGCTGGCGCATCGTATTCGTTGTTTTGGCGCTTTGCTGCGTCCTTCCTGCTGCTGCATCTGGTCCAGCTGGTGCCTGGTATCGTGCAGCTGCTGCCTACCATAGTGATGCAACCTGTGTCAGCACTGCTTTACCAACATGCAGACTGTGGTGGCGTGGTGCTACACTCGCTGCTGCTATTGTCCTGCACATGCAAGTGCTGTCCCTCATTGGCGGCGTCAACCACCCCTACACTGTACGTCGCTTCCAGCCACCTTCACTGTCCAGCAGGACGTGCATGCCGTGTGTGCTCACTGTGTTGCACGTCCTTTTGTGGTGCTGCAGGTGGGGCGGCTGGTGCCGGACTTTGTGCGGCAGCTGGTGGCTGGCATCGCCCCCAATGGCCAGCAGCTGGTGGCAGCGTTTGGCATCCCCGACCACCTGGTGGCCGCACCCATCGCCGGGCAGTGGGAGCTGTACAACACGTATGACAACCAGGGGGAGCTCACAGCAGACCGGCAGTGATGGGGAAGCTGCGATGCCGCTGAGTTATGGTGGGTGCGTAATTGTCAGCGGCGGCACCCAGTGCAGGCGGCGGGAGGCTGTACAACGTGTTTGTGTACGCACACAACTAGGCTGCAATTTCAAGGAGTCACAGCGGCTAGGCAGTGATGCTGCAGGAGTTTGGCGGCAAGGCTTTGTGTGCAGATGCCTGAAGCAGTAGAAGCTGTTATATGGCTGCGCGGTCACACTGCGCTGAGCGTCAACAATTTGAGGTATACGCGGAATGTTGAGGTGGCACCAAGTGGCACATGTGCGAGCCCAGTTGATTGTAGTCATCGTGTCTGGTGTGAATTGTGTATCATCAAAAGAATGGATTTTGGTCTCTGCTGTTCTTGGCACACCTGCTGTGATGGTGCCTGAACTGCCGCCTTTTGTGTTAATGGCGCTGGGATGTGGTGAAGCGTTGCTAAAGCAGGCGTCCCTCGTCTATGGCTGCTGAACAGCAGCTGTGGAAGAATGGCGGGCTGTCAGGACTCCATCCAGGCCCTGTGGCACGGGCGCTTGGGGGCAACAAGCTGCAGCACTCCAAAGCACCGCAGCAGGGCCAGCTACATAGGTTGGTCTGGATCCATAGCTGATTATTTGCGCTATTCCTAGCCAGGCAATGCGGCTGTCTGATCAGATGCGTCGTCATTAAGTTTGGCAGTCATAAGCCTGCAGCTGCCGTCGCTGTCCGTGCTTCCTCATTGCAGAGTGCAGCCAAATCCTCGTTCGAACTCGTGTAAAACAAATTTAGTTGAGTTTACGAGCTAGGCACGCTTGCCAGTTAACAGCGTGTGTGCATACTGGGCGCACAGGATTGAACCGTTGTGTTACGCAGGGCGCGGGGTTGCTAGTGGACATGCGGGTGCATGTGGTCCACAGCAAATTGTGCTGCTTGACGCTGAGCATATGTGTCACCGCGATATCCCAGGTCGATCCTTTCATTGCTCGGCTGAGCAGTGACCATCATTACATACATCATTTGAGCTGATTTTCGTCTCTAAGTCATACATAAACGTTAATATAATGAAGTTTTCATTAGTAGTGGCGATTGCACTGTGTGCCTTCGCTCAGGTAGCTTTGGCGCAGGACTGTCCAGGCCAGCTGTTGATAAACGGTGACTTCGAAGAGCCCAACACGATGCTCGTCCCGACTCATTACAAAGATCAGTATTCGAACAGCAGATGGGGCTGGTACCTGAACATCCCCGGTAAGCTGCACTGTGAAGTCACCAGCAGCTGTAGGAGGCAAGCATCACCAAGCACTGGGCCCACTCACTTTTCGCTCTCCTCACTGCAGGTTGGTACACAACACGCCCAGATGGTCTTCCATGCGCTAGGACCGACTGGATGCAGAAAAAGATGTGAGCTGCTGAGATGCCGCTCAGTGCCCCTGCGTTACTCATGCCGTGTGCAGGGTACATGGTAGTTACACATGGTGCTGTTGCTGACGCATCACTGCCTGGTACATCAGCAGACAGCACTGCTTGCAATTTTCAATTTATAGTCGGGTGAGAAAGGTAGGGCGTTGACAGGCATGTGGAACAAAGATGACGTCACACACACCAGTGCTGGGGTTGAGAGTGTTGAAGATCAAGAGGCGCCACCTGCTGCTGCTGCTGCTGCTGCTGCTGCTGCTGCTGCTGCAATTGTTGTGCAGGTACATAGAGATCTCCCGCGGAGCTCTAGCTACACCAGCAGTGGGGAAGCAGTATGCAGAGTTGCTGCCAAATGCAACAGGTAAGGCACATTCGTGTGCTCAAAACTGAAAGGGCATGCAACAGACCGCAGCTATAATGTCGTGGGGGCCTCCATTATGCCCAGCAGCAGCAGCAGCAGAGGCAGCAACAGCGCATAGCATTACGTGCAGTTGATATGCACAAAGTTAACAGGTTGGTTCCATAATATTTTGTAACAATCAATGGTCCGGTCACATGCTTGCAGGCAACTACTGCCAGGACGTGCAGCTGCAGCAGGGTGCACGCTACCGACTCACCTACTTCTACGGCCGGCTGATGACACTTACTGAGGGGTGCGTGTCAGCTGCTGTTGATGTATTGCTGGTTTCAGGCTGTACGATGCCTGCAAGGCCTATTCTGTTTTCTGGTTGTACGTCTGGCTGCGAGTCTGCAGACCAAACGATAGCGCCGTGTGCCAACTGTAATATGCTGCCAGCACCGCTTGGTAGAGGTGCTGTGACGTGTGACCACAGGCCTTAGCTGTATCATCACTGCTGCTCTTCCTGGCCTCTGTTGCTTCCGCAGGAAGAACCAAGGCACACACGGCACTGGCAAGATGACCGCCTTTGACACAGCAGTAGATGTCGCAATCCGTCCCAGCAGCTACAAGCCATCAGCCACAGGTGCGCCCTGGCCAAAGGACACTCAGGGCTACACAAAGGTCGACCATGCTGATACACAAGAAGACTACAGCAGGAGCAACAGGCAGTGGAACAGGCATCAGGTCGAGTTCACCGCACCAGCAGACAGGGTGAGTGCAGCTTGGGTGTGAAGGGACGAACAGCGCACGTTGCTGCACAACTGCTTGACATACGGCTGTTACGTTGCTGGTGATAACCGTGTTACGCTCCCTACTGCAGGCGCCAGCAACTGCGGTATCCTGACACACGGGTGACCCCGCCTCCTGCTGTGCTGTGCTGCGATGCTGCTGCGCTGTCTGCTGCAGGTGACGCTGGCGTTCATAAATGCCAAGCGGCCAAAGATCTGCGGCAGCTGCGGCAGCTTGCTGGACGGCGTGTGCCTGCAGAGGATCTGAGCAAGATCTGAGGGGACAGGTCATCGGGCGACAGGTGGCTGCCTTGCAGGACAGGCAGGAGCCCTGCAGAACAATTGACTGCCTTGCACGACAACTGCCTGCCTTTGCAGGACGGGCAAAAGCCTTGCAGGACAACCACCTGCCTTGCAGGACAACTGGCTGCTTTGCAGGACAGGCTGGAGCCTTGCAGGACAACTGGCTGCCTTCCAGGGAGCACGGCTGCGGCAGCCTGCTGGGTGCTGCCTGCATGCCTGCAGAGGTCTGGTTGCTTCAGTTCCTGCACCAAAAGAATTTGTTGTGGCGGCATCAATAGAGCACCTTTAGGTATGTTGTGAGTCACTCGCCCTTGCCAATGGGGCTGTCAGCCGACTCTGCAGCAGATGGTGTTCCTGTCAGGCTTGCACGTGTTGATGCCTGTTTTAGGACAGTGGTGTTGCTTGCATCCTGTTAACCTGTAAGGCCTGCCTCATCAAACTCACTAGAAAGTCCAACATCTGGACATTTTGTAAGCTTATTGCTTATTGTTGTAGCAGGCGATAAGAGTAGTGCGCAGCTGGCTGATCAAGCTATGACAACTCGATGGCTATGGCTGCAGCAGAGGTCACAGATGGAAGGTTGGCGCTGATCACAGCAGCAGACATTTGCTGCAACAGGGCTGCTGTGGCATGTGGCGGTTTATCACGATAGCTGGGGGTTCTGACAGCCTACCACCCAGACTGCTGTTGCAAGTAGACAATCTGTGGCATGGCATGTAGCCTGCTACATTCACATCTTGAACCCTTGGCCAGACCGGTCGTGGCTGCGCTCTGTGTTCTTTGCACGTGCATGTGCATGCTGGTCGTTTGCTCATTTATGCTCAGTTAACAGGCACTTGTTGTGTCAGTGATAGTCGATGACTGCTTCTTTGTGGTTAGATGTAATAGAACGAGTTTTAAACGGCTTCTGGGCTCAAGATGTATATTGATGCATGGTATGCATGATGGCACCGTAATGGAGTGCTCAAATTAATTGTAACTTGAAACTCAGTTGCAGGAGTTTACCTCTGTACTCAGCTGGCTGCATCAAATATCAGTTGTACTGCCGCCCCCAGTGCGGGCATTGCATGACATCCTTGCTAGGTCACCGTGAGCCTTGTTGCAGAATATACGTCTTGGTCAGGCTGCTCTGTTCTGCAGCAGCCTGAAGGTATGCCACACTTGTTCATTGCATCATGTTACTTCTAAATACAATAAAGGGCACACATTATTCTCAGTAGATGACGCCAGCGCTGCACAGTTGTGCATGACGTGCTCTACTTCCCTCTGTTTTCCTGCTAGGTTATATTGCTGCTGGTTGACCAAACGCATAACATCCCACACGCCGATACTTCATGCACATGAACATCATATTCTATCATCCCCTCGAACCGGTTGGGGTACCCAAAGTATATGTTTGCAATTTGTTACCGGACCTGCGCATCATATGCAGCAGGCACGCCATATCTATAATTTTTCACACGAACCAAAACAACCAAGGCTACACTCCACTTGGTTCTACACGTTCCTGTGTTTCTACTCAAAACCATCCCTGCCCTGCACTTTGATGATGAGTGCTGTGTCAGCTGCCCTACACTGCACTGCCAGACAAGGCACCACCAGGATCCATGGTGCACAAGAGTTGCACCACACCGCAACAATGAAGACGATGAAAATCAGACACGAGAGCAAAAAAGCCAGACAGGTTTCAACTTGTTGATGGCTGTCATGTCTCCGCCAGAGAAGCTGTACAAATTCTGCAACACCTGTTCCACTCCTGCAATTGAGGCAGTGCCATACCAAACACCAGCACATGGTCGTGACGGTTTTGTGTGTGCACAAACATGCCTGCTGCAACTGCCA
>JACERP010001184.1:0-25857 GCA_014080715.1 Scenedesmus sp. NREL 46B-D3 | reverse complement strand
CATGGCCTGTTCAAAACACACACCAGAAACCGCCTGGACCGCACCTGAGTGCCCAGGATGACGTGGTTGCTGTTGTCCTTGGGGCCCGCCCTGCTCACGTAGCCAGCTTCACCATGTCGGCGCCAGCAGCGCACACATCGTCACTTGGCGATCTTGGCCAGGTTGTTCTTGGTCTCAAACGCCAGCACGGCGCCGCGCTGGCTCTCCAGTTTCTTGCGCCAGTCGGTGGCGCGCAGGTCAAACTCGTTCAGCGCCTGCAGGAGGTGCCGACCAATGAAGCAGCAGCAGCAGCAGCAGCAGCAGCAAGAGCAGGCGTCGGCAGGGTTTCGTGACATGTTCATCAACACAGGCTGTGCGCCAGTCACCAGCTGCATGGTGCACACGGACTTGCAGAGTCAGGCGCACACACTCAGGCGGCAGCAAACTAGCCACATGCCTAGCAAATACAGACGCCCAACGTTGCAGGGCAGCTTGCGTTCCAAAGAGCATAGGTCCGTGCATGCCATTGGCAGCATGCCAAACCACGGTCGTGTTCAGCAGAGGCGACATGCGTGCTGCGTGCCCCACCAGCCCCTGATCAGCTCACACACGCAGCAGCTGACCAGCAGCAGCACAGCCAGCCTGCGTACTCCACAGCCTGCGCTGCAACCCACCTTGATGCTCAGCAGCTGGTCCTCGCCCTTGTTGTTGATGACGCCGTCGATCTCGCAGCGCACGACAATGTCGATGCCAGCATCCGCGTTGAGGGCCCAGCGGCGGTACCTGCAGGCAGCGCCAAACAGGAGCAGCAACAGCACGCAGGTGAGCGGTGACGTGCAAGCGGCCGCAACTGACGCAGAGCTGCGTTGCAGGCTGCTTCCTTGAGCCACGGCTGTTTAAGTTGCTGCCAGTGCAGTGACCTAGAGCTGCATCTGTGGCATTGCTCACTTGTAGCCTACACTGGCCAGCTCCTCTCCGCCATCCCCAAAGGGGTTGCTGTTGCCCAGGTTGAACCTGCAGCAGCAGCAGCGCAGCAGACGAGACACAAACGTCAACACCGACGGAACAATCTCGATGCGTGAAGTTGTGCAACTACAGGCATCTGCAGGGCTACGCAACCTGTTGAAAAATGCTGCTGTTTTGACGGTGTCCTTCGACCACTCAGACAACCAACGCTGGGACCCCCCCGCAGCCTCGCGCGCACGGGCTGCTGCCACCACTGGCACCACTGGCCTGGAGTGATTGCGAGCCCTGGCAAGCCAAGGCATGCCGCTGCTCATACTGTTCATACACAGCACATGATGCAGGCTGAGGAAGAGGGCCCAAGCAGGTGCATGTGCTCACTTTTCTCCGCCCTTGACCAGCAGCTGCTGGCTGAGGTTCTGGTTGATCATGGTGGCCTCCAGGCTCAGCTGCTGCACGCCGTTGATGTTGTCCTTGTCCTCCGGCACCTGGCAGCGGCAGGGTGTTCAAGGACGTCAACGCCGAATGCAATCAACACCGCTGCTTCTGTGCCAAGGGATGCACGTAGGTATGGGGACAACAGAGGGGCCTCAGCAAGGTGATGCAGGATGACCATCAGCTCCAGCCAGCTGCCGCCTGGTGCCAGCGCAACTGACACCCAAACCCGTGTGCAAAGCCCCGGAACTGCGAACGTACGACCTCCTTTGTACACACTTCCCAGATGCACGGTGAGCGATTGTGGCAGTGGCGCAGCCCAGGGCCCTCACCTGCTCTGGCGCCGTCTCGTTGACCGTGAGCAGGTCCAGGCTGCTGCCCTCGCGCTTGTCGAAGAACAGCTTGTCGCCGACGCGCGTGACGACCACGTCCCAGCTGTACACCGACTTGGCCGCGCACATGATGGTGGTGAGGATGGCGTCCGTGACAAACACGCGGCCGGCATCCTCTGAGGCAAAATTACTGCGTCGGCAAGCGGCGGCAGCAGCAGCAGCAGCAGCAGCAGCAAGGTGCAAGAACTGAGCGTCGTTCTGGCTGTGCCACAACCGCTGACAAGCAAGCATCGAGCAGTTGCGGCGCAACGATATTCTGACACTTGAGGTTCGTGCAGAGTTGCATTTGCTGCGATGGACGAGGCTGACTGAAGACAACGCCAGCTGCAGGTACAACTGCTGTTGTGCTGATGCTTGCTACCCCACCATCAACAAGCATCACGGCCAGCACAGCAAACAGGGGCTGCTGCTGCTGTTGCTGCTGTTGCTGCTGTGACTGTCAGCATACATGTCCAGAACCCTTGCGACAGCAGCCGATCCAGCAGCCGCTGCTCGCACCGGTAGGTTGTGGAGGACTGTCTATTGTTTGCTGTCGAAACTGCTGTCACAGCCGGCGCCATCGTTGTGCAGTGGTGCGCGTGCTCACCGGATGATGGGGTCGTCGCTGGTGCTGACGCTCCTGAAGGCGCGCGTGGTGCGCTCCAGCGGCTTCTCCTGGCGCGTGGTCAGCTTGTCGTACGCCCTGCACGCACCCACGCAGGTGCGGCCGGGCCGGGGCAGCAGGGATTAGGCGGCTGGCGGGAGCCGGTGCGGCTGCATTAGGCTGGACACCTCACAGACTGATGCCTCCTAGGGCTTGTGTAACAAGCGCAAGCCACCAAGGCCCGTGCAGGGTATGACGCAAGCCGGGCCGGGGCAGCAGGGATCTGGCGGCTGGCGGGAGCAGGCGCGGCTGGATGCAGGTGGAACCCCAACGGACTGATGCCTCACAGAGCTCGTGCAACGAGCGCACACAGCCCGGGCCAGCAATAGTACGCTACAATGCGACTGCCTGAGCAGCCCTGAGGACGAAACCCATTCAGACTTGGTTTGGAATGCCTGCAAAGCTGATTGTGCACACCACTCCACGCCTGCAATTTGCAGATGGCAGCAAGCCGGCACTCACTTGTCGTAGTACTCCAGCTGGCCCGCTGCGTACATGTCCTTGGGCGCGCCCACGTTGCATGTGAGCTTGGCCAGGCTGGCAAACGGAATCTGCTCCTTGACTGCCCACTCCGGACGGATGTCCACGCTGCTGCTGTACTGCACTTGCTGCAGGCGCAAAAAACGGCGGCAGAAGCAAGAACAGCATGCGGTTGGTGTCGCTCTGCAAATGCCCATGCTGCCGCTGTATTTGCTGCGCCAGCTCGCCAGATATCATAGCCTGTGCTCACACGCACCCTTTATAATATGCCAAGCCATGCACACGCTGCTACTGCTGCTGCTGGGCTCCAATGCTGCCGGACAGTACCTGCCATGCTTGCAAGCCGCCGCAGTACCTGCGCCACTGGAGCTGCACAGCGCAGCACACCTAACACTGGCACCTGCCAGGCTAGCTGCACCTGTTGACCTGCCGGCTGTAGGTGCTGCCAACTTTGCTATGGGTTCACATCAACGACACCACCCAGCAAGCTTAGTGAGCTGCCACTGCTGCTGCTGCTGCTGCTGCACTGAAAGCAACACTGATGCAGCTGCCTGCTAGCCCGCTGCTGCCGCCAGAGTGCTGCTGCCAGAGTGCTGCTGCCAGCACTTCTTCTGCTTGTGCTGCTGCCGCTGCTCCTGCTCGCAAACACATCAATCCCTACACCCTCACAGGCTATCCCCTGGCAGCTGCTACTCGCCCACCCAGCAATAGCTCCAACCACACCACAACCACCCACTGCCGCTGCTGTGTGTACAGCTGCCGCCATGCCCCCAACTATGTAACCCAAACAACTGCACGCACGGCACCCCTTGCTCTACACCTGCTCTGCTGCTGCTGCTGCTGCCATTGCTGCTGCTGCGCCATGCCGCACTCACCCGCTGCTGCTCCCGCCAGTGCTGCTGCCACGGGTTCTTCTTCTGCTGCTGCCTGGGGCCGCCACCCTCGCGCTTCTCACGCTCTGCGCGAGCTGCCTCGCGCTCACGCCGCTGCTGCGCAAACTTGTTCTGCTGGAAGCGGCGCTGCCCAAACTTGGTGGCCTTGGCTGGCCGGTTGTCCACCAGATGGAAGGAATCCTCCTGCAAGCACGCAAAGCAAGCACGACCACAACAGAGAGATACATGCCACAGAGTTCAACACACACAGCACAGAGATAGCATGTCCTGGAGGACACGTGTGCCTGGTGTCCACCTCCAGCAAGTCCACACGCAATGATGAAACACAAGGGTGCGGTGGTTGCAGGAGGGACAGCAGCGCATCACCGCCCACCGTGTCCAGTTCAGCTTGTGAATGAGCAACATGGCGAGCACATGTGACGGCTGTGGTGAGGCAGGGCACACTGGTGCGACACGCTCGTGCTCAGGCCGTCGACCTGCGAGTGACCGATCTGCAGTCCAGCTGCATCGTCTGCTGCAGTTCACATGTCTGCTGCTGCCCTGCTGCTTTTGTTGCTGCTGCAGCCGTGTTGCTGCTGGCCAGCGGACATGTACACGTTTTGTGCTAAAGCAGCACGCAGGCTGCATGTGGAACATCCCACGCATGTACCACTGCTGCACACGCTTGCATGTGCCAGACCAGAACGACAGCATGCCTGAAACAGCTGCAGCCGCTGCTGATGAGCGTCCTGCAGAGCCCAGCTAAACCTAAGCCCCAAGACAGCTGCATCATCGGCAAATTCATTATTTTGCTGGTGCAGTAAGCTGCTGTCAGGCCCTGCTGCTCGCAACAGGAATGAAACTCAGATACAGCAGCAAGCACTGTCTTCACACACCTCCTCTGTATGGAAGAACTGAAACACTGCATTTGCAGGATTTGCACCATAGCGACCTGCAACAACAAAATAGAGCGTAAGATCGTGCCTGCAGCAGGCCAGCAAACTGCATGCAACAGATCAAGCCCAGAACGCCAGGCCTGCAGATGGTGCTGCATTGAACGCACCCTGGTTTCTCTGGTACGCCTGCTGCGTCCAGTCTGCTGCCTTCCCTAGCTTATCTGTCTTGCTAAATGGCGCAAAGGGCACATCCTTAAGGTGGTCTGGAACAGCGCATGGACCCCAGCCGTCTGGGTTATCTTGAATGTCTGGGACACCATAAGGCAGTGGCGCCATGACTACTTGCCAATCTGAATCCGCCAGTTTAACTCGTTCTGTTCCAGTCCAAGCACTGTCTGCGAATGTCGGGTTCGGGTTGAAGAATCAGGCGGCCTGATCCAGACAGGCAAAGCTTTGCTCGAAACAACAATATACAAGACTCACTAGCAGGATCGGGACCGATGGAGGAAGGCTGGGCGTGAGTGTAGTGGTTGGCTTGTCCTGCCTTGAGCCCTGACAGTGTTCAAACTGCTCCGAATTGATCACCTTCACATCGGCGATTCTTGAGTCAGCTCATTGCAGCTGATCTTAGACGTGCCAAGTCGTCGCTGGCAGGTCTCCGTCGCGGTTGCTTTCAAAGCAGCAGCAGCAGCAGCAGCACCAGCACCGGTGCAGTCACGTCTGGCTTCAACAATCACAGCAGGCCATCATGATTCTGCAACACATCACTGGTCTGAACGCTAAGCGCCTCGTGCTTGCAAGTGGCTCGCCAAGGCGAAAGGAGTTGCTGCAGAATCTTGGGTTGAAATTTGAGGTGACACACAGCAGCAGCGCTTCAATCAGCTTGTACTGAAATCTTCAACTTTTGGTGGCCACGCACTGCTTCCTTGGCGCATCAAACATTGTGTTATTGAGTGCATCAGCCATCATACTGCATCAGCTGTGAATTTCTTCAGGCAGTAGCTCATGCCAGCAAGCTTTGTGTATCCTTTTCACCAAGTCAGGAATCTCAACTGGACCAACCTGCATGTTGTACCTTCTGTCATATGTCAGAGCTGCAGCTCATGCTGTTTCCTTTCTAGCATGTCCCTGCTCTGCTGCAGTAGGCCAGCTCAGGCTTTGGTTTGAAGATAGCCATCTGCATCCATGCATCTGCAGATCGTGGTGTCGTCGTTTGAAGAGACTTTGCCGCACAACCGGTTTGA
Source organism: Scenedesmus sp. NREL 46B-D3 (assembly GCA_014080715.1). NCBI lineage: Eukaryota > Viridiplantae > Chlorophyta > Chlorophyceae > Sphaeropleales > Scenedesmaceae > Scenedesmus > Scenedesmus sp. NREL 46B-D3. The sequence continues at coordinate 19,953 of JACERP010001184.1, read as the reverse complement.
AAATGCAGCAGATTATGCGGTCGAGACAGCGCGCCAAAAAGCGCTGGACGTTGCCAAAGTATGTGCAGCTCAAGCTGGCAAAACCCCAGTTGACCTGATCATATCAGCGGATACGGTGAGCGCAAGCTTGCAATGTAACACGCAGCAGCAGCAGCAGCAGCAGCAGCACCAGCACCAGGTTGTGCATGATACCTTGCTGACTAGAAACTAGCGCTGGTGTGAGCTCTGCATAGTGTGAAGCTTGCCAGGACCATTGCTGCGGCTGCTGCACTAATTGCTGCATGTGAGCAATGACGACGTGCTGGCTGTGCCACAGCAGCCAGGGCAGCAGCGATGCTCTGCGGTGCTTTTGGCTGCGTTGCAAGTGCGTCGGGCACAGCAGCACACCTCATGCAGCCCATGTAAGCGGTGCGCAGCTGCAGCAGCTGCACAGCTGGGCCCCGTTGCGCGTACCTTCTGCCACTCACCACACATGAAACTGCAGCTGCACGCCAACACGTGTGAACTGTGCTGAAGCACATATGTATGTGTATGTGGCCAGCCCTGAAACTTTAGGCCTAGCTTAGCCTGACATGGCATGCTGCCAGTAGCACAGCAGACCCAAGGATATGCAGGCACTCGCAACGGCTGCACGCAGGCAGGTGTGTGCAGTGAAGATGTAAGCGACACCGCCGCTGCTGCCCCTGTTGCCATGCAGATTGTCGAGCATGGCGGCTACATCCTGGAGAAGCCAGATGACGTAACACATGCACGCAAGATGCTGGAGAGGTGGGCAGCAGCCAGGCATGACCCCTGCATATGGGCAGCGGCAGCTGCTTCTCAGAAGGCTGCTTGCGTCAGAAGCAGAGCATCGCCAGAGCGGTGCATCAGCACCAGTAGCAGATGAATCGCGTTGAGTGGCGCCACTTCAGCTGGCCGGCAGACAGCAGCGCAGCGCCTACACAACAGCATCCTGCTGTATCCGCTGCGTGCTGGCGTTGTTCGTCTCTTGCTGCAATCGCTGTGCTCCATCCGCTGACGATGCCATCACTGCTGCACCCACTGTCATGTGTCTGTCTCACCAAACAATACACAGCCTGAGCGGCAGCAGCCACCATGTGCACACAGGCGTGGCGCTGGTGCTGCCGCAGGCTCCAGCGCCAGACGGTCAAGAAGGCCCCTTCTGCCGCACGTTTGCAGAGACCACCAACGTGCTGTTTCACGAGCTGCCAACAGAGCTGATAGACGCATACATCCGCACAGGTAGGGCGGCGCCCAGCTTGTGTGTTGTAGCAGTTACACACTAGCAACCACAGCATAAACGTATGTGTCTACTTGCGCTGAGCACCAGCACCGCACAGCAAGACAGGCGCCATGCATGCAGCACAGCTACGGTGAGCGCTGCAGGCAGGTTGCATGTTTCCAACACAAGGTGTGCACCTCAGTCTGTGTGTCTTTAACTCACCGCCATCTATGTCCGTGTCACCACCAGAGGAATGGCTGATGATCACAAGCTGTGATTATGTCGCAGCTTGCTCTGCTGTGTGTGCATTCCTTTGATCAGCTCACCACGGCATAGTATGCCTGAGCGACAGCTCTTGAGCAAAGGCGGTGTCCTTTGACAGGGCCAGTCATGCCGCGCTGCTGTGTGCCCCTTCAGGCGAGCCGTTTGGCAAGGCAGGCAGCTACGGCATCCAAGGCGCCGCGGCGTCGTTCGTGACAGGCATCAGCGGCTGCTACTTCAACGTGGTGGGCTTCCCGCTGCACGCCTTCAGCCAGCACGTGCTGCAGCTGGTCGCAGAGGGGCTGCTGCCGCTACCAGCAGCAGAGGCAGCCGCAGCAGCAGAAGCCAGCAGACAGTAGTCGGCATCTGCGCCGTCATGACAAGAACTGGTTGGTGCATGGTACAGAGTGTGGCCTATGCGCCGTGTTGTTGCGCACATACGCTGCGCACGCAGCCAGACAACAGCCGGCGGGGGGCGTTGTCAATATGTTGTAGCTACAGCCCACAGCACGTACCTGGCAGCAGCCGGTGTAGCTCTCCTACTTTTTGTGGGAGCTCTCGCTGGCAGTTGTTACAGCTGGCAGCGATGGGGCACAGCTGCAGCTGCCAGCAGCACAGGAGCTGTGGCACAGATCAGAATCAAAGGCGCTGTTCTGGATGCTGTTGATGCTTCATTCCTTTGCACTTCAGGGTGGAAATCTGGGCAAGTGGGCTTGCAAATGTATCAAAGCGGGGCTGCTGTAAGATGGCTGTCTGTGTGTAGTTCATCTTTTTGCTTAGGGAAATTGCTGCAGCTGCACTGGCTCCCTTGTCCTGTACACTTCAATGTATGGTTGTCATGCTGCGGTCTGCATTTGGGCCGCTGAGCTCCTGCAGCAGGTGCTAGAACGCCATGTGTGCAAACCATCAAAACATGCGGGGAGTGCAGCGCAGCTGTGCTGCTGCGTTCACCATGCACGGCATCACAAAGTGGCTTGCATGCATGCTTTTTCAAAAGCCTTCTGCTTGCAGTCACTGCCAGACAACTTCTTGGCAATGCATGTGCCATAGCATATAGAGCTCCTATTTCCATGCTAAGTTCTTTTGGGCGGCTTGATTACCCAACTGATACAGGTGCTAGTGGTCAAATTGATGCTTCTGCTTAAAGTCATGGGTTGAAGGCAGAACTGACGAGTTGGGGAAGGCTGCCAGCCTTGCTGGCAGCACACTTGTCGAGCACCAGTTTGCTTGCCAATGCCAGCTTTGGACATGTTGTTGCAGGGCTGGTAACTGGGTCATGAATCACGCGCCGACGGTGGTCAAGTCAAAATCCAGATGTTCGGCTGCATGTGACAGCTTGTCAGTGGCAGCGGTACAGGGCATGGCAGATGAGAATGCCTGACAGTCTTAAGTGGCCAAGCATGAGCCCCTGCACCGGCGTTAAATGTTAGCAATCATAATTCGTTGCAGTGACAGACGTTTGATGTAATCAGGCACACGGAACAAGTGACGAACATCTGCAACCTGAGCCTGCTGTACTGCAGCAGAGCCAGCCAGGTGTCTGAGCAATCAGCCGCACACTCTGAGCTGCATCGATATTGAATTGCCTAAAGGCTGTTGTCGCCGTTTGGGGGCGGCGTGGGCCGCAGCTGGAAAGCATGCTCGATCTCAGGTGGGAATCGGGCGATCTTCCAGCCTGACCCAGCGACATCCCGTGCAATTATGTCATTAGACAATTCATCAAACAACATGGTTGCTGCTCAGCACGATTTCCAATGGCTGTCTTGCATGCATGCGTATGGGCAGTAGTACTGCTGCTGCTGTGTGCGCTGCTGATGCTGATGCTGTTGCTGCCCACAGAAGTCAGCTGCTTGTAGGTTGTGTGCATGGTGCGAGCTGCATCCTTTGGTTGTAAGTCATATTGGTGTGCAACACGTATGTGCAATTGAAATGCTTCAAACAGGTTCCGGAGTGTAGCGCTCGGCATTGCCGTGGGGGCAGGCATAGGGGCCAGCGGCGCATACGCTTATTTCAACCGCATGCCCACCAGTGTAGTGCAGAAGGCACCAGCAGCAGACCTCATCCCTGGAGGTGGGCAGCAGGTCACGAGGTGCAGCAGCAGGCTCAGAAGCAACCATGTGCTGCAGCAGTGCTTTGCACACGTGCATGCAGCGGACACGTATTTTTCTTTGCACCACTTCATGTTGGGGTCTGCTTGCTGAACTTCTGTACGGCATCACACACCAGTAAGCGTGGCGGTTGGTGCGTCAGTGCGGCTGACGCACCGCAATCCTGCTGTTATGTGCTCCTGCAGGGCCCAAGGCCACTGATGAAGCATCAGTGTTTAGGGTGCACTCGGCTTTCAAGTATGGTGAGCAGTGCTTGGGGCAGCGACACACCCGCTGTTTATGTATGAATCTGCTAGCCTAGCACACACGTGATCAGCAGCCGACAAGCAAAGACCACTGGAATACAGTAGAGAAGCCTCACTCAGTTTGGCTGAGGCTGCGCTGGTTTGGCCTGCTGAATCCTCACAAGCTGATTATTACAAAGCAACCAGACATAGAGACACAGAGACCAGAGGCACAAGAGCCACACTGACATTTAACAAGACAAGCATCGGCGAAGGGCTAAGGTGGCCTTAGGTTGCTGCTGCGCAGCTTTCTGCAAGCAAGCATACATTATGCACCTCTAGAGCTGGCCAGCTGCAGCTCAAGTAGGGCAGAATGCCTGGAGTCAGGGTGCCGCTGTCATTTGTGAATGCACTGCCCCCTTGGCACCCTTGTGGTCTGATCAGTGCTGCTGCCTCTGTGCGGGGTTTGCCTCTGCAGGCATCCCTCAGACAGATACGCTGCGGTTTTACGAGGGCTTTGTGGCCTCGTTTGACGGGCGCACACGCAACCCCAAGTGGGTGCTGGAGCACATCACAAAGGAGAGCCTGCAGGGAGATGGCACACGGTGAGCAGCGGCTAATTGGCGGTGGAAGCGTGCAATACAAAACGCTCTTGACAGTTTAGCAGCAACATGTTCATCCCCATTGTCACTCAACAGGCATGTAATCGGCAGGTAGGCTGCATCAGCCGGACCTGAACCTTGCTGGGGTGGCGTGCTTGATGCTAGATTGGTACGGCGGCTGCTGCTGCTGCTGCTGCTGCGCGTGCTGCAGGGAGTCTTCGTCGTTCTACGAGGACGCTGGGCTGGAGCCGCGCCTCAGGAACAGGCTCGATGACTTCAAGGAGTCGGGCTACGACAGGGGGCACATGGTGCGGCCAACATGATGTAGCTGGGCTGCGTATCAAAAAGGTTGCTCATGCCTAGCCTGTGAACGACAGGGGACGCATGGTGCGGCGGCAGCGCCACCCGACGGGTGTCAGGCTTGTTTACATAACTGCTGCTCTTGCCTAGTCTGTGAATGCGTGTCAGCGACTTGGTCAAGCCTGAGTTCACTAGGCAAGTGCTCTGGTCGTTTGCCGCTGGCCTGCTGCGGCCCCACACGGGTTGGCGTCTTGGCGGAGACGCCACCCTGCCTGGGCTGATGACAATGCTCTAGGCTGCATGTCAGCGATGCCGTGATGCCTGGATGTACTGCAACTGCCATCTGTCCCTGGCCTGCTGTTGCCTGACATGGCTTGGCGGAGACGCCACCCTGCCTGGTGAGCTGCCTGCACCTGGCGCGGACGGTGACGCAGCAGGGTGCCGTGTGTCGTGCCGCAGGCTCCCGCTGCCAACCACCGTGCCAGCCAGAAGGCGATGAACGACACCTTCAGCCTCAGCAACATCAGCCCACAGGTGAGCGGCAGCAGCCGCATCGGCGGCAGCGGCAGCGGCAGCAGCAATTGCCCTGAGCAGCATCAGCCCACAGGTGAGCAGCAGCAGCAGCAGCAGCAGCAGCGGCGGCGGCGGCGGCGGCAGCCAGCCTACTCAGCCTGGTTCATGACAGTGCTAGGGATGCCAACTGAACCCTGCAACAGCATTCAGCCTCCGCCCCATCAGCCAGCTGGTGACCTCAGCATTAGCAGCAGCAGAAGCAGAGGAGAAACAAAAGCTTGCACTTAGATTAGCACTACTAAAGGTTGATCAGCAGCAGCGGCTCATGCGTAAACGTGCTTTTATTGCGAGACACACCCAGCTGTCTCAGGCGCAGTTGTCAAGCCTCTGAACGTACGCACATTCTTGAATTGGCTAGCACGCCAAAGCGTATGTAAACCCAAACAACAGCTGAGCGCCTCACTACTGCTCAACTGCGGCCCATGGCTTGCTGTTCAGGTGGGCCCCGGCTTCAACCGTGATTACTGGGCGCGCTTTGAAAAGTTTGTGAAGGACGCAGTCAAGGTGGGCGGTTGATCAAACATCTGTTCCCGTGTAACACCCTTATACTTGCAATGCACCTATCAGTTATAGAATTTGTTTCTACAACACAACCAGTGACGCAGATGACCAGCCTGATGAGTGGCTTGCAGGCACCACTGCACCGGCCACAGCAGCTAAAAAGCTGCTCTAAATTTGGCCGTGCCACAGTATCACGTGCGTACACCGTATACTGCCAGCATGGTGGCCGTCTGTCTTCAGGAGGCAGCTGCACTGCGGCCAGCTGCTACCGCTAGAGTTGGAGCAGCCGCATAATTATATGACAATGCAGAGGGGGTGCGTTCCGAAAAGAGTGCCTGCAGAAGCCCTCACCGTGACTGTGTGAGTGCTGGCGCAGGTGTCCGACGGTGTGTTCATTGTGACGGGGCCCCTGTGGCTGCCGCAGCAGGACGGCCGCGGCACCGGGAAGTGGGAGATGCGGTACCCGATGATCGGTGAGCAGTGCACTGCGCTGCCTTGCTTGCAGGAGACATTCAGGCGTTTAACTTGCAGGAAACATCGCGCGACGGCTTGCCACAGCGCCACTGGCAGAGGCACAGCGCTGCGTCAGCAGGACTCGTCTTGAAACGATGCGCCGTTTCAGCCAGCACGGTGTACTGTACATTGCAAGGGTTCTATCGATGCATTGACGCACCACCCACTCACAGCTGCAACTGCCTTAGTGTGTGTGTGAACTTGCGCGGATTTCAGTCCACAAGACCATGTGTTGCAAGCTTGCAGCTGCACCGCAACAGGAACACGCAACATATCATGAGTGGAATACACATATCTACCATAGCCTCCCTACGTAGCACGCCGTCACGTTGTTTGCTGTTTGCGTGCAGGCATAAGTACGCAGCTGGCCCCCTTTTACTGGATAAGGCAGAAAACAAGTGGACATAGCAGTAACACCTACATAATATCATGTTGTCCACATGCTCTTTGCATGCAGGCAAGCCTCCGCAGCTGGTGTCTGTACCCACGCACTACTACAAAGTCGTGCTTGCAGAGAACAGCAGCGGAAAGCACGGCAACCACAGGGCAGCCGTGGGGGCATTTGTGATGCCCAACGCCCCCATAGACTCACAGACCCCTGTGACTGCTTATGCCGTACCGCTGGAAGCACTGGAGAGTGTGGCAGGTGCGCAGTACTAGTAGCCCGTGTGCCGGCACTTCAGTTGGTCGCAGTGTCAGCAGTACATCAGCAGGCAGTACAGGCAGAAGATGGGCTGTTAAGTGCTTGTCCAGCGAGACATGGTTGTTCACATTACAGCAGCATGTGGCCGCCTCGACGGTATCTGATGATGAATATCAGGGTGTGTGCCACATGTGCAGTGTAGGCAGCCTGTGTGGTTGCAGCACGCACAGCAGGCGCTGGGCAGAGTTGTCCACGCCGGCAGGCGCCTTCTGCTGATCACTCAGACACCCATTTGGGGTGCCAGTCAGGCCAGCGACAAAGGAGATTGTCGCAGCACAACTGCTGAATTTGCCAACTTGCTGAGCCCCAGGTGCCAAGTTCTTCCCTGGCTTTGTGAACGACAAGCGGCGGGCAGCGCTGGACGAGGCGGCACTGGGCTGGCAGGCTGAGGGCAGGGCCCGCCTGAAGACGCTGGACAGGATGAGTGTGGACGAGCACCATGCAGCACTGCCGCCGGCACAGGCAGCAGGTGAGCTGCCATGACACACTGTTTGGCATCGTTGGGCACCATTCTGCGGCCACTGGGCTTGCCGGCAGCGCAGCATGGTGTGGCAGGCAGGATGCCTGGATGCTAACCAACTGCAGGCAAACTGCCAGGCATGGTGTGATGCATGGTGTCGGCTGCAGCAGCAGCACTGCTGCATGTTAGAACGCATGCCTGCAGCAAGTGAGCTGCTTGTCTGCTGCCATGACTCAACACTGCTGCTCTTCACACGATGCAGGCCCTGCAGCTGTCACGGCACGCGGCAGAGGCAGCAAAGCAGCAGCAGGTGCCCCGCCAGCACCAGCAGCACTGGATCCTGTGCAGCGGCAACGTAAAACAGGTGCGTGAGCGCGACACTGCACAAGGCTTTTGCAAGTGTATTCGCTGTGCTGAAGGGCGGGAATGTTTATGCCGCTCACTTACAGTAATAGCTCAGACCAGGCCAATCACAGTCACAGCATCTGAGTGGATCTCAAGCAGCGTCTAATGTGTGGTGTGTGGGTTGTGACAGCAGGTGTCTGATACCGTATACGGAAAACAAAGATGCTACTTGACCGTCACACGTCCTGCACTGAGGCAGCAAGTGGCAGGTACCGCTCAAGGATGGTTGGTGCTTCAGCATTGCATGCCTCACCTGCCACAAATGTGTGGCTGGGTCTTCATGTCTCCGAGACTTTGAATGCAGCTTTTGTCTTGCTGCTGCTGCTGCTGCTGCAGTCAATGGGGAGGGTGCTGTGCACCTGTGTGACGTGCTGACCTGCAAGCTGCCCGCAGAGCGCTGGTGGGAGGACAACGGCGGTGGCAAGGGCAGCAGTAACAGCAGCGGCAGAGGCCTCCCAAGATCAGGCAGCAGGGGACGCGGGGTCAGGCAGGAGTCAGCAGTCGTTGCAGAGGCAGCGTATGCTGACCTGGAAGAGTTTGGGGATGAGGATGATGGCGCAGCAACATTCGTGGTCAGCTAGGGCAGGGTCCTGCCGTGTAGGGCTTGTGAGTATGTATAGGTCACAATCAGGGCTTGTGAGTTCGGGTAGGTCACAATCAGGGCAGCAGGCGCAGTAGCTACTGCGCTACAACAATTTTCATATGAGGCAATAAGACGCAGCAGAATAGAGCAGAAACAGCTGACGCAGTTTGTGCTAGTCTGGAGAAGTCCTGGGAGGGAAGCTGACAGCAGCTGTGTCTGAAGGGGGGGCTTCGGTTGAAGGCCATTCGGTGTTGCAGCCTGGGGTGGTCAAGTGCTGCTATTGCCTGCTGGGTGGGCTGCTTTATTTCCGGAAGCAGACTGAACTGTACTAGCCAGATACTGGCAACAGTAGCGCTGCACCCGGTACATTTGCGTGCTTGTGCACTAATGCAATATATTGCAAGGTTAACCAAGTTACCAAAGTAGGGCCACACAGTGACTGGCCCATGGGTGGTGTTCACCCACTAGGGAGCCAAACAAGGCTCATGCATATGGGGTCCAAAAAGTCTTACCACAACCAAAGGGGGATTGGGAGGCAGAGCATGCACAAGCAGCCAACATACAGTACAGCCCAGCAATAAATCCACAGTACATGCACAGGTTCAGCACAGAGCAGCACAGGGGATGTGCGCAAGCTCAGCTGAGCGCTCAACTACCAGTATCACGGCGTGTTCCCAGCAGCCAAGCTCAACCCCTCGCGATCAGTGCCACACGGCGGCCAAGCTGCACCCCTCAAGGCCACGCATACATGTGTACAGACGACGTGCTAAGTTAGCATGCAGTGCTGAGTTCTGAGTTCCGTTGACAGCATGCAGGTCAGCCAACAGCGCAAATGCCTGGCAAAACGTATCATTACAGTTGGGTATCACTGGACCTTTCCACAGTCAGCGACCGCACTTTCCATCCCGATGTGACCCAACAAAGAGCGGGTATGCCGTTGTACCGCCACTACCAATGTGCACTGTGGTGCCACATGTATGCTACTGGCCATGGAAACACCTACCACAGGGTAGCAACCCAGTGTCATGTGCGCATGCGCAACCCACAACAATAGAGTCCAACATTGGACAGGTGGTCATCAACCCACGCACAAAACAGTTGAGCCAGATGCAACTGCGCACCGCTGCAAACAGCATGCTTTTATGCGGTGCAGCGGTGGTGTGGAAACACTGTACCAGCATCACGCCGTTAAAATACTGATCATCGTCACCGATCTTGTCATCAGCATCGCATCGTCCCCAGCATCATCATTGCTGCTGATCGTCGTCATCAGCATAAGCATCGCTGGCTGGAGTCACAGCATGGGCGCCATCAGCACAAAACCCCCACAGAGCGCGAGCCAACAATCACAGAGCATGAGTCAACAAACCCACAGTGCAGCCCTCAAACATGCAGCGCTGCATTGTTCCCTACAGCATGCTGGAACACCGTCACATGCAGGTTTAGTAAAATCACGCCGCAGGAGCAGCTCAACACACACTGCCTTTTCTGTTACACAGATGAGCCACTTACTTGTATCTGCTTGTAGTAGAAGCACAGGAGCAACTTATCAAGGAAGCATTGCCCAACAATAAGGCACGTTCAAGGCGGCAAGCTGAGGGGACAATGCTGCTGTGCAATACATGTGATGCCTTGTCTCGAAAAACACACCATCAGAGCACCGCCATCAGCGACACGCGAGTGCTGGCCGTGATGCAAATCGATCCACAGATGTGGTAGGATCACCTCTGAATACCCAGCAGCAATCATGTGGGTATGGTGCCTGCTGGTCACACCCAAGTGCGCAAACAGATGACCAAGATCAGGTGATAATGGCCATGACGGAACTTGGAGGCTACCATAAACTGCGGCACTCAACAAATGGTAGCAGAAGTTGCGCTAGCCCATGCCATGCGTTGAGCACAGGCATCACCACCAACCAGCATCGCGCACATGTCGTGCTTTTGCTAATCACAGCTATGCTGTTGGTTGTTGCAAGGGCCGCACGACAGTGGTGCACAGCTGAGCTACTGTTGCGGCGAATGTTGGCGATGGTGTGGGCATCATCGAGTGCCCTGCACAGCGCGGAGCACGCTGCAGATGAGCGTTTGAACACACTGGTCAGGAAACCACCACACAAAGCCTGCATGCGTTTGTAGTACTGATGCAGGTGAGCAGCACACATACACAGCTGCAGCGCGCGCTGGATCAAACTAAATGTACAAGTACTGAAAGGGCCAACGAAGTGGGGATATCTTTATTGATCAGCCACGCAAAATGCACGTGAAATAGGCCAGCCGCTCAACTGCGGACTCTTGCAAGCAAGGCATACTCCAGGTCCAGACAAATGGTTGGCCACTTGTAGCTCATCACATGTCATCAGCTTGCGCATGTGCACACACTTTGCTGCTTGTCGGCGCTCCCCCGCCCTGCTGCTAGGTGCAGCGCAACAGTCCAAGCGGAGCACCGACGGTCATGATGACGTGCGCTCTCTTTAGACCTATGAGCACTTTGTGTACCCCTTGTTAGCAGGCAGAGCAGGCGTGGTCGTGCCAGGCGGGCACTGCTTGCACCGCGCAAGACCCGGCATGTTGGCGTACTTGCCGCCATTGCACGGCTTCGGCCGCGCCGTGACCGACGTGCTGCTGCCGCCGGCGCACGCATACCCCCGTGGGCACAGGCGGCACGCCATGAGCTCGCTGTTGACGTAGCGGCCTGGCCTGCAGGGCCCCACGCCCACCGCCGCGCAGTCATTGCACTGGTCGGGCACGCAGGTGACGCCCCCGCCCAACTTGACGGCGATGCAGCGGTTGGCGGTGCCCAGGCAGGGACGGCGCTCCTTGCCGCTCGGGCAGCGCGCTCGCAGCAGGCAGGCGGCATTGCAACCGCCGCAGTACCTACGCAGGGAGCAGCAGCATTGGTGTGCAGAGCAGGGTATGTTCTTCAGACTCAGCTGCACCCGATCACCCGTGTGATGCTGGATCTGTATGGTGTCCCAGTACAGTTGAAGTTGTGGCCTTTCCCTGGTGACTGTTCTGCAACGACAACATGCTTGCGGAACAGCGGCAGTTGCTGTTGAGCCAAACTGGCGCACACAAGCACATTGGCAGCTGGGCGACCTCTGCTCACTTTGTACCGCAGGGCCCCAGCACCACTTAGTGTCCTGTCCACTACTGTACAGCAAGCAGTCCAACCGCAAACGCTAGCAGCACTACTCTAACGTGCACCAGTCTGCTGCAGCTAGCACACCACAACCACTGTAACGCGCAACAAAGCAGTGCATGCTTTGCAGTCTGTCACCATCATAAATTCCCAAGGACGCATCATCCAGCTACCATGCACCTATGCAGCTGCTGGCTGGCAGCTTGCAGCAGCATCACACCAGCACACTCAGGCTGCAGCTGACACATGGAAGCGAAACACTGCAGCCCACTCACTCTGAAGCGCAGACTCGACCTGCCGTGCAGTTTTTAAACTGGCAAGGGTCCACCAAGCACTTGACTTCTGTGTCCCCGAGGCAGATGCTGCCAGCAGCAGGGTCTGGGCTAGGGCTGGGGCTAGGCAGCAGGGGCCTGCACTCCGCAGTGCATCTGCCACACCTCCGAGGCACACAGAACGTCCCAACCAAGCACAGAGTCGCTGCACAAGGGTCGTAGTCGCCGCACTGTGCAACGGGCACCCCTGCAGGGCAGGTTTCTGCATCGCCTGGGCTTGAACAAAGAGGGACGCACCGGCCCTCGCAGGTGTACATGGCGCATGTCAAGCCCGGCAAGCATTGAACCCCTTCACAGGTGGACCGGGCTGGTGGGGTGCCTGCACACCCGGAGATCGCTTTTGCGCCACTGCGGCATGTTGCTCCCTTGTGGATGCTGCTGATGGAGCTGACGTCATCCTGCAGGCTGCTGCTGCTGCTGCTGCTGCCTGGCTCCAGAAGAGATCGACCCTTCAAAGGCTTGGTCATGCTTTGGATGGTGCTGCCGGAGCTGGCATCGCTGCTGTAGCTACACAGCGCAAGCAACACGCTCAGGAGCAGGGCGCGCGACATGCTGATTGTGTATCACAGTTGAGGCAGATATAGAACGGGAACTTGCGTCAAACGAGGAGTGCCACAGGGGATACAACTTGCTGCTTGTCCAAACTTGCTGCTTGTTGCGAACTCAACAGAGCACACGGTGCTTCTTGCTCAACTCCACGGCGAGTAGCGGCTTAAGCCACTTTCACTACATACACTTGACGGAATGCGGAAGGTGATGCGGCTCGGATAAGCCAAGTGCCTGCAGGTAGCCAGGCCTGGTGTCACTTAGGTGTCACTGCAGTGATTACTGACAGTTGCAGTGACACTTTGAATCTGCCAGCCCTGCCCGCAGAGATTCGCACGCGTGTGTGCATTTAACGGCCCCTGTTAAAACTATTGCTTGCAATGACCTGCAGCCGGTTTGCAATGTTCGGCAGGCCACTGCCAGGTGGCAACAAGTCATCAGTGATCATCACCTGCTTCACGCTGGACCCTAAGCCTGCACTGGCTCCTCATACCCGCGAAGTTACCTTCCAAGTGCGATGTCATAAACTGATCAGTGTTATCTGTCATGACAGAGCATGCCATGCACCAATCAGTGCACACGTGCAACACATGTGGTGCATGCACCAAGCTGCAGACATGTGAAGAAGAAGAAGAAGAAGAAGAAGAAGAAGAAGAAGAAGAAGAAGAAGAAGAAGAAGAAGCACTCTAGCATGAAAAGGCAAGCAAGTGGCACCCTACCCCTGCATGCGAGGCTGCTAATGTAAGCAAAGCTGGATCCACCCACTGTACTGCGCCATTGGTTGTACTGATGAAATGAAGCAAGTTGAGGCCAATGGAGCCGCTTTTGGGGCGCCAGCCCTTCCACATCCAGAAAGCAAAGGTAGAAGCTACGCACGGACGCCCTTGAAAATCCCCCCAAAAAATACCTGAAGCAAGCAGAATTTCAGCGGACAAGCACAGTGTGAGGTGGGCCGGCGCCACCCCTGTAAAAGGAAACGGCACTAGCATGCAAAAGTCGGTGGCTGCCGATATGTGTGCCTGTCCTTGCATTGATTGCCTACTTGGTCACAGTGTATGCGAGGTTCTGTAGCAAGCCGTTGCTTTTGTTACATTTGTACACATGCACCTGAACTCCACATAGAGTCAGCACCCTAACATCAGCAGCTGGCTGGGAGTGGGCAAAGTGCTGAACTGGCCATTGCTGCTGAGCACACCTGCCAACACCAGGACCAAACCTCAACTCTGCTCAGGAGGGAACGGCTGCTGGTGGTCAACTTCTACTGTGCTGCCGCTGCTGCTGCTGCTGTTGATGGCGTGGCCTTCTGTTGGCACACAGTCTTGTCCCACTTCCAGTTGTGTACCTGGCAGCCTTCGCAGCAGTACCTGGCCACAGCAGCAGAGGCAGCAGCAGCAGCAAAACAGTTTGCATGCATGGAATTATATCAGATTTCCCACACACATGCACGCAACATCCTGGTCAATGCACTGCCCGTTTGTCACGCGTGTTGTTGCATGCATGGCATGCTGATTCTGCAAAGCTGCCCAAATGACAAGTCCAAAGCAAAAGCGGCGCCTGACAGATTCAGCACCTGGTGCAGCACCACTGCGGTGCATGCATTCTTGAGGGAGTCGTAGCAGCCCTGTCGGGTTGCAGCGCCGCTCATAATAGGTGGGCTGAGGAGCGCAGGGGCCATGCCGCACATACAAGCATCCCTTGTTCACCACACTTTCATCATCATCATCATATTACCCATTCAAGCCATAGCATCAGCGCCATCGGCCCCGCGCCCCACCGGGGCGGAAAGAGGAGGGAGCACTGCTCCAGAATGTTTGCATGCATTGCGCACATCCCAAGACTTGACAAGAAAAGCAGCAATACACGGTGACACCATCAGACATCTTCCAGAACTGCCCCAAATATCATCAGATACAAAACGCAACACCTTGATTGACGAATCAGCCATGGACAAAACGCTGCGCAACTTTTCAGCGCAACCAGGCAGGGATCTGATCTCAGCAAACATATCATCCCTCTGAGCAGAAGTAGCAGGGCAATCAAACATGAAGTGTGACAAAGACTCGACTTCTGCACCACAACAAGGACATCCTGAAGTGGAGTTAGCTCTGCGACCGCCAAACTGACTAGTACGCTCGTGTACACACAGACAACCCATACGAACACGCAACAGCAATTCAATACCACGTGGAATTGCCACTGAACGCAAGTACGGCCTAGGCCTCCTGAAACCCATAGCATCAACATGAGAGGGATGCACATGAGCCACATACCGACTCAGAGTGGAGTGTTCCAACGTTTCACATGCAATCCTTTCAGCATGTAGTGTCTTGACCTGCTTGTTGACATGGCTCTTGCACGCACTGGCTCTGCCTTCCGCGGTCACAACATTCACACCATACTTGCACAGCAGGCTCTGCACATACTTGTGCCACGGTGTCACCGTCACAGCACCACTAGGACGCCTCCACTCAGCTGTAAACACTTGATTTGGCAGCCGAACGCCCTGCATACGCTGAATCCTGTAGTAGTACTCCAAAGCCCTCTGATGAAGCCACATATGCAACGGTTTCACACCCCATTCTGCCAAGAGAGCTGAAGAGCATGGGCGCTCCTTGCCACAGCGCATTGCGCATTTGATGATGTCTGTCTGCACTTTGTCAATCAGCTGCAGTTGCCTAGCTGTGGACGGAAACCAAACCTCACTGCCATATTCGACAATGGGACGGACACACGTCAGCAACAGTATGCGTTTAACCTCCACACTGATACTGCGGCTCTTCCAAATTGGCATGAGCGCACCCTTCACACGTTGCACCTTAGCCAGCATCTTCTCAAAATGTGTGGTCCATGTACAGGTATTGTTGAACCACAGGCCAAGATAGCAGTACTCCAATACAACAGGCACAGGGACATTGTTCCAAACAATGCCGGAGTCGACCAGCTGGCTGGTCTGTCTTGCTGGCAGCACATGCATGACGGCAGACTTCAAGCTGTGGAGCTTGAAGCGCCACTGGCAACTGTAATTGTAAACAGTTGCAGCCACAGCCTGAACTTCAGACAGAGACCCGCAGACAGCAACAAAGTCATCAGCCTGCATGGCTGCCACAACTTGGCCTGCAGGTTCGTCACGAGGGCCCATGAGGGTAACGCCAGGGTGCTTTGCATGCACGTCACGCAGCAAGTCGTCGATAAACAACAGGTACAGTGTGGGCGAAATAACATCACCCTCATGCAGGCCAAGGTCGCAGGTGAACCTATCCGTGGTGCAACCCTCATGAGACACCACACGCTGCGCGCCCTGATACAAGTTGTACAAGACACGGAACATCTTGCCACGCACACCCTTATCCCACAGCTTCTGGAACAAGCCATCAAGCCAGACCGTAGGGAATGCCTTGAAGGTGTCAACAAACAACACATATGACTCCTTTCCCTCAGCTTTCCTGCCATTAAGGACCTCGCTGAGCACGCTTTGATGGTCAGCACAACTGCGCTTGGGGCGGAATCCGTTCTGACTCTCGTGCAGCAGCGGCGCCGCTGCTGCTGTAGCAGCAGTTGCGCGTGGCTGCTGCTGCTGCTGCTGCTGTTGTGCTGAATGCTGGCCTTGCTGCTGCTGCTGCTGCTGCTGTTGCTGCTGCTGCTGCTGTGCTTGTGTTTGCTGCTGCTGCTCCTGCTGCTCGCCCTCTGCAAACTTGATAAGGCGCTGATTGAGGACGCTGGTGTAGAACTTATAGAGCACGCTGAGCAGGGTGATGCCGCGGTAGTTGCCTGGGTCTGTCAGATCGCCCTTCTTAGGCATGCTGACGACTGTCCCCGGCACCTGATGTACCTGCTCAAGCTGCCACATGAGGCTGCAGTACTGCAGCAGCATGTCTGCAACTGTGTTGCCTCCGTACTTCAAAAGCTCGTTGACAATGCCTTCCTCTGCAGGGTTGCCAGCTTTGCCTGTGCGTAGACGCTGCAAGCATGCAGAAACCTCGGCGGCAGTGATGGGCAAGTCCAGCGGGCAGGGTGGGGCAGCATGAGGTGCGGTTGAGTCATGAAGGTACTGCTGTACATTGGCGGCAACCTGTGTCATGTGCGCTGGGTCGAACTGGGGGTTTGCGGCGGCAAACGCTGCATGGCTACCAACACGCTGATAGTGGCATTTGAATGCATCTGCTTTTTCTGCAGGGGTTGAAGCCGTCTGTCCTGAGGGATGCTGCATGACACTGTACACGGCCTCGCTGACATGCTTAGGGCACAGGCGACGCACAAGCTGCCACATATCCTTCTCCCCAAGCGTGCTGTCATCATTTAAGCGGTCTCTGTACGCTGCAGTGATTGCATGCTCGCATCGCTGTTTGTGCTGCTTCTCAGCTGCTTTGATAAGCTGTGCAGTAGCCTTGCGCTGCTGATCAAATGCATCCCAGTCTGCAACAAGGCCGGACTCCCTGTACTGTGTAAAGGCCTGCACCCTGGCCTGCACAGCATTTGTCAGCTCCTGTGTCCACCACGGGAAGGACTTGCCAACCCAGACCCTTTTAAACCCAAAACTGGCATTGACCGCCTGACGAAGCGCTCCCAGCAGCTGCGCATGTGCTTGTTGTACTGCAGCATTGGCCGTAAGTTGAGCTGCAGAAACCTGCTGTTGTAGCACGGTAATAGTGGACGTATAAGCAGCGCCCAGCTGTGCCAGGGCCTCCTGGTACGCTTCAAGTTCGGCCGATTGCTCCCCATTGCGCATTTTGAAATCATTCGGCTGTGCATTGAGGCGCAGCTTGACCTGTTTTGCAGGGCGACGTGCCACAGGCCTTTGAATGCAAGCAGACACTGGCAGGTGGTCAGTAGAACCCACTGTGTATGGCCCAACCTTGGCTGTTGGCCTGGCGGCAGCTTGGCACGGCATAGCAATGTCAGCAGACGCAATGATGTAGTCATTGAGGGACCTCCGCGCGGTGCCCCTGTGGGACCTGTCACATGTGATGTGCTGGTGGGGAGAGGTGGGTGCTGTGCGGGCATTCAGTGAGTAGAGATTGACGGCATTGAGCAGCGAAAGAAGGAGTTCGCCATTGTTGTTTGTGGTTGTTTCGCCATGCATGCCAATGCGATCTGTGGTACCACACTTTGACATGGCAACAGCTGCATCAGCGCATGCATCATCATCATCATCATCATCATCATCATCATCATCATCATCATCATCATCATCATCATCATCATCATCATCATCATCATCATCATCATCATCATCATCATCATCATCATCATCATCATCATCATCATCATCATCATCATCATCATCATCATCATCATCATCATCATCATCATCATCATCATCATCATACTACCCATTCAAGCCATAGCATCAGCGCCGTTGGCCCTGCGCCCCACCGGGGGCGGAAAGAGGAGGGAGCACTGCTCCAGAATGTTTGCATGCATTGCGCACATCCCAAGACTTGACAAGAAAAGCAGCAATACACGGTGACACCATCCGACATCTTCCATAACTGCCCCAAATCTCATCAGATACAAAACGCAACACCTTGATAGATGAATCAGCCATAGACAAAACGCTGCGCAACTTTTAAGCGCAACCAGGCAGGGATCTGATCTCAGCAAACATACTATCCCTCTGAGCAAAAGTAGCAGGGCAATCAAACATCAAGTGTGACGAAGACTCAACTTCTGCACCACAACAAGGACATCCTGAAGTGGAGTTAGCTCTGCGACCCCCAAACTGACTAGTACGCTCATGTACACACAGACAACCCATATGAACACGCAAAAGCAATTCAATACCACGTGGTATTGCCACTGAACGCAAGTACGGCCTATCAGCGCATGCATAAGCTGCAAAGCAACTCTGTCTGTGTGCTCACTGTACTGCCCAGGCGAGTGAGGCGGCTGGCGTCTTGTGTACGTTGTTACGATTTGTTCTTCCTGTCGCAGGCGAGGTCTTGCTGAAGAGTCCCCTATAATTACGTAAGCCTTCATTGGCCGTGACATGGCTGCCAGCTGCTTTGCTTACTCGAGCACATACTTTTGGGTGAACTATGCATAGCTACCACTCACCTTGCAGCCTTGCAGCCTTGCAGCACATAATCAGCCTCGCATGCAGGGGTTGGGTGACACTGCATGCTTGCTTGCCTTTTCATGCTAGAGTGCTGCTGCTTATTCACCCTGCCTCCAAACAACGCCAGCTCGTCGTTTCAGGTTCACACAGCCAGGATGCCAGCAGCCGCTGCTGAAGGGAACTAGCACGCCATGGCACGACAGCCCCCCGCATCGCAGCTTCTCCTACAGCGCAGCAGCTGCACTGCAGCGAGTGACTCAGCAGCACTGAAGTTGCAGCGTCCCTGGTTTGGGGGGTGGTTTCTCCATCTGCTGCCGTCATCGCAAGGGACGGTCGCGTAGATGTCAATAACTGCGATGTGGTTTGCCACCGGCACGTAGCAGTCCACGGAAATCTACGTAGCTCGATGGCGCGGCGTGCGCAATCAGAGGGCGCGAACAGCACGTAGCTCATCGGTTTCTTCTGTTTTATGCACAAAATGTGGGATGTTGGCAATTTACTGCTGCTGCTTGCATTGTTCATCATTCCTAGTGCAGTGAGAACTCAGCCTCCAAGAGCTGGAGTGCTGGCAGTACTGCAATGTTAAGGATTGCAAGAATACATGTATTGCAGAGCACAATGCAGCAAACCGTGTTCTAGCCGAACACAACAATCCAAGTTACAAGCTGGCTCTGCCAGAAGCAGAGTATTTCAAACTCCATTAGTGCACTGTACACTGTTAGTGCCATGGTGGCACCTGTACCCAGCAGCACATAGCAGGCTAGCCTAGCATCAGCTGACACATTTGAACAGTGCAGTGCATCATGCACGGTGTCTGTTTTTCATTAACTTCTACATGCTGTTGTCAGGCCACTACACCTGTTGCTGCTGCTGCTGCTGCTGCTCTGCTGCTGTCGGCATCCTTCCCCTGCCTTGTTGTTGCTACGCGGATGCCGCTTGTAGCAGCTCTGGCTAGATTGCACGCACAGCAGCCAGCAGCAACAGCAGCTGCTGCACGGCTGTGTTAACGGCCTCGGCATCCAGAATAACAGAGTCCGTGTGCAGTGCACAGCGTGCAAGCACCCCATCACGCTGTTGAATATTGCAAGTTTCAGTATGTATTGCTAACTGAGCGATTGCCTGCCAAATAAATAGATGTTGTTAACCACAACACATCGAGCTTGATGTTCAGCATGGATCCCTCCTCCGCTGCATTGTCTTGCGCAGGACGTACAATAGCTTCGTCACCCTATGTGTGCTACCGTTGCCACCAAACAGGCAAACAGACGAAGTAGCGCCACGCACAACCGGCAAACTCCTGCAGCAACGCCAGCTACTGCGCTGCAGCACCTGCCGCCTCCGCGGCTGGCTTGCGCATCTCCCTGCACAGCGCCTTGTGCCACCTCCAATGCTCCACCTGGCAGGCCTTGCAGCAGTACCTGGAA
>JACERP010001183.1:0-25866 GCA_014080715.1 Scenedesmus sp. NREL 46B-D3 | reverse complement strand
CCGCTGCTGCGAGCGCTGCAGTGAATGTGCCTCACACCTGTGAGGTACTTCATCTCCACAAACTCGCGCGCCGGTTGTTGGCCAGCTCCATGAGTTGCCGACGTACTCGGCGGGCGTCACCATCTCCAGCCGCACGTACGGCTCGCTGATGTGCTGCCGCTGGTGGCCTCTGGCAGGTCCCCCGGGCTGTTCACCGCAAGCTCCTCGCCGTCCGTGGTGAGGGCCTTGTACACCACGGTGGGGCTGTGGTGACCAGGTCCAGGTTGTACTCGCGCTCCAGCCGCTCCTGCAGGGGTTGGACAGCACACCGTGGGCACGTCCTGCACTCGGGCTCATCGCTCAGCGGCTGCACACTGCCAGCGCACACGCCCGTGCTGGTGCTGCTGGAACAGCTGCAAGCTACAGGCAACCACGCCGCAGCTGCTCCCACGCGAACACGTTCAACGTCAGGCCGCTGCTCAACCAACGAAACGCTTGCTGCTCTGTCAGGCAGAGCGTCAAGACAGCCCACACACAACAAAGCACGCTGCTGCTGTCACCAAGAACCTGATGCTATTGAATGATGACCACAGAGTTGTTGAAGACGATGCTTATGTGGTTGGCGGCGGGGAGAGCCCTTGCACGGTCTGCCAAGTGCACGCAGCTGTGCAAGCAGCCGCTGTGACAGCAGTTCCTGCTAAGCGCACGCAGCGCCGTGCTGTTCAAACCCCAGCAACAGCAAACATACATCGACACCAGGGGCGGCACTGCCCCTTGGGCCCTGTGCGTTCGCCACCGTGTACCCTAGCTTGCTGGCCGCACCCAGCCGCAGCAGCGCGCCCGCACCTGCACGATCTCCATGTGCAGCAGGCCCAGGAAGCCGCAGCGGAAGCCAAAGCCCATCGCGTTGTTGACCTCGGGCTCAAACTTGAGCGCCGCATCGTTCAGCTGCAGCTTGCCCAGCGCCTCCCGCAGGTCCTGCAAGCACGCAGCAGGGGGGCGGGCACAGCGCTGGGGTCATGGCTGTGTGAAGCGCTGGGGGCGCTGGCAGGGGTGGCGCCGGTGCAGCGGCAGGTTTGAGCGCTGCAGCCTGCGCAGTGCCGCGCGCAGGGTCTGCGAGCATGGCCGTGCGAGGAGCGGGTGTATGTGAGGAGTCTGAGCACGTCCTTGCTGCTGATGCTGCTGCTCAGCTGCTCAGCGGGACGCGGCACCTTTCCTGGACCACCGGGAGCCCTTTGCACGTTGGCAGCCCTGGATGCATCCTCTTTTAAGGCTTGCGCATCCTCAACAGCCGCCTGAATCGGAAGCTGCTGCTGCTGCTGCTGCTGGTGCTTCTTCATCCTCAAAACAGCTGCTCACCTTGACAGCTGCCGGTGCACCTGCTGCTGGCACTCCATCCTGAGCCCTAGGAGCCCTGACAGCCGGCACACACAGCAGCATGCATCGCCCAGCCGAGGCCCACCTGGTAGTCGTCCGCGTCTGTCGGGAACAGCCCGCAGTACACCATCGGCTGCACGTCCTCGTAGCCCTCCAGCGCGTCCGCCGCTGGCGCCTTCTTGAGTGTGACGGTGTCCCCCACGCGCGCATCCTGCACCGACTTGATCTGCGCTGCGAGGTAGCCGACCTCGCCGGCATACAGCGTGTCCACCTGGCGCAACGCATGCCGGGGTGGGGCGGCGACGGCACATGGTTGGGGTGAGGCGGCAAGACCCGCGGCGCGCATTCACCAGGAACGGCCATCAACCACGTCAGAATCTTTGGTATGGGTGGCCACCCTCACAGCATGCATACCTGCATGCAGGTGTGAAATGTTTGGCAGACCATGCAGCCAGCACATCAACACAGCCTGACGGCCAGGAAGATGCTGCCGGAATGCGCACAGCAGAGCACGCTGTGGCAAGAAGGACACAGACAACACACCACGGGCGAAATCCCAGGCGTTTCTAGGGCAAGCGCACCGCTGGCAACCCATAACCTGGCCCCTCACTCACCGGCGTTTTCACTGGCGCCAGCACGCCGATCTCATCCAGCGTGTACTCCTTGCCCGTGTTCATCATGACCACGGTGTCGCCCTTGGCCACCTGGCCATCCACCACCCGGAACTGGCACACCACGCCCCGGTAGGCGTCGTAGTAGCTGTCAAAGATCAGCGCACGCAGCGGGTCCTGGCATGCACGGCAGCAGCAGCAGCAGCAGCAGCAGCAGCAGCAGCAGCAGCAGCGGCCCAGCAACAGCCGCACGAGAACAGTCAAAGCAGGCACAAACAGCGCCACAGGAGGCAGGGAGAGGCACTAGAAGCAGGAGCTGCAGCAGCAGTGGCAGCCGCAGGGACAACAGTTGATGCATGCACAGACAAAGCCATTTGGGGCGCGAAAAGGCACTGGCAGCAGGAGCCGCAGCCACCGCTGCATCAGCTGGAGGTCACGACTGAAGTGGCGCAAACAACGCCAGGAGAGGCAGGGGGCCGCACTGGCACGCAGCGGTAGTGCCACAGCCGCAGCCACAGCCGGAGCAGGAGACGGGCGTCGGGCAGACAGCAAGTGAGGGGGGCGTTGAGCAGCAGCATCACGCAGCAGGCCTTGCATAGATCACTATGAGCAGACAGGAGCAGGAAGCCGGGGTGGGCAGGTGCAGAGGGGCAGGCGCTCTTGTGACACATGCAGCGCCCACTGCCTGGCAAAGTGTGGCTGCCGTTGTAGTGCCTCCTCACCGCCTCAGGCTGCCATTGTGGTGCCTGCTCACTGCCTGTGGCCTTTGTGCTGCTGCCTCTCTGGCGCCGGTTCTGTTGTCAGCAAGGAGGATCTGCTGCTTGCTGCTGCCTCGTCAGGTCTCCTCGCTGTGCGCAGGAGACGGCCGCACAACCGCACCCATGGTGGGGGGGCAGCGTCACAACGGCGACACATGAGGGGAGGGAGGCGCACAGCTACAGCCAAGCCGCCCACCATGCTTGCGCTCAGCCAGCTGCAGCAGCAGGGCAGCAGCAGCACCACTGCCCGCCACTCACTTTGACTGTGTTTTGGGCGGCGGTATCCGCTCCACGATCGCCTCTAGAGTTTCCTCAATGCCCAGGCCCATCTTAGCACTGGCCTGGATGATGTTGGAGCAGTCCAGGCCGATGATCTCCTCAATTTCACAAATCACGCGCTCCGGCTCAGCACCTGCATGCGGCGCGCAGCACGCGCCATGAGCATGGCGAGGGTTCAGTTTGTGATGGTGTGCGGTCTCCTTCTTCCGAACCTAACTGCGCGCTGCCTTCAGCAACTGCATGGTCAGAAGTGGCATCCTGAGTGCTGCGACACTTTGGCCGGTTGGTGAGGTAGCTGATCAGCTTTCACAACAAGTGCAGGGCAGCTACGCGGCGAGGCGAGGTGTGCCCTGGCGTGTGACTCAATCAGCACTGCACCGCTGTGCCGTCCCTGCTGTTGTATAGGCGCCAGCGCATGCCTGCGTTCTGTCACACACTCTGCCACAAACGCAGCCGTGTGATGCCATGTGTTGGGCCGATCTGTTGCACACCAGAGCTGTACTGATCAAACCATGCAAGGTGTGACACACATGCCAGCTTGACATTGAGCGCCGCCATGCCTTGGAGGACATCTGCACCTTGTGACACCGCGGTAGCCGGCACACGAAGAAGCCGGGTCCATCTTGCTGTGCACCGTGCTTGCAGTTTGCAGTGCCTCTTGCGAGCCACTAAACACCGACCCACCTGGCAGGTCAATTTTGTTGAGCACAGGCACGATCTCCAGGTCATTCTCCAGTGCCAGCCACACGTTGGCCAGCGTCTGCGCCTCCACGCCTTGACTAGCATCAACCACCAGGATCGCCCCCTCGCACGACGACAGGCTGCGCGACACCTGCAGTAGCGGCAGCGCATGCCAGGGGGGAGCTCCACCAACATCACAACATGCAAGTCTGAGTGCAAATGTAAAAAGCAGCGGCTCAACAATGCACTTTGCTTTTCAGAGCAAACAGCAGGCCTGCAGGGAGGTTGCTGGGCAGTCTGCAGGCCAGTCTCATACATGCTGTAACAGCAGAGCAACTGCCTGCCGCTGCCTTTGGTGAGCTGACCACTGCCTCGTCATGCAGCACCCACTGCAGGAACTGAAGCCAGCAGCGGGCCGGCATGCTCATCCAGCAGGCAAGACGCAAGCTAGCACCCCGCCACCCTCGCACCTCATACGTGAAGTCCACGTGGCCTGGTGTGTCGATGAGGTTGAGCGCATACAGCTGGCCATCCTGCGCACGTGCAGAGAGGGCGTTGAAACAAACACAGCACTCAATGCTCAGCCTGTCACCATCAGCAGACTTGCAGCATGAGTTGAGCCAGCTGTTCATTGCGGCGCAGCAGCGTGAACATTCCAAGGTAAGCCCTCTGCATCCCAGCAGCATACACGAAACGTGGCTGCCCTGCACGACACAGGCTGCAATGTGCAACACACGGGGGGTGCCTGCTGCTGCCAAGGTCTGCCCTGGCAATCGCAGACCATGCATCTGGGCTGATAACATCATAATGGTAACAACAATGCATGCAAGCTGTCGCATGCAGCACAGCACCTGGCGCACACCAAAAGCTTGAGGTTGCAAGCACCAGCCAGCCCCAGCCTACACCATACGGTTGAAGAGACCCACAGCAGGATGATAACGCGCACAGCTGCAGCAGTTTGAAGAAGCCAAAGGCAGCGTCAGCGTGCTGTGCATACCTTTGCTGTGTACTTCATGCGTGCTGTGTTCAGCTTGATTGTGATGCCACGTTCCCGCTCGATGTCGTTGCTGTCCATGAATTGATCCTGCCAGCACAGAGCGAACACCCGCGGGAGTCAGCCGTGGGCGCGAGTGCAGCCACAGGGCAGAACAGCTAGCCGCATGTGCAGTGTCGTAGCTGCCACCAGGGGAGCTGCTGCTGCAAGGCTTTGACATCGACGTTGGCACACCCTGCTCTGCCTGCTGCTGTTGACCGCAGTCATGCTGCTGCCACTACTGCCACCAACTGCACCCACAGCTGCGTACAGGGCAACTGCTACTGCTGACGCTGCGGCAACAGCTGCCACAGTCCGCTGCACTGGAATATTGCGTCATTCGCTGCCGCCGCCGCTGCCACAGCAGCACATGATGCTGTTGCTGTTGGCTGGCGACTCCCACCATCTTGCCATTTGCTGCCACTGCACTGGGCCCCTGAACGCCACTACTGCTGCTGCTGCTGCTGCTTCTCGCTGGCTGCAGCCATGCCGCCACTACTGCTGCTGATGGCTGGCTGCACCCATGCACCTGCTGCTGCTGCTTGTCGCTCACTGCACCACTGTGAGCCTGCTGCTGCACGCTACCCACATAGCCGCACCATCATGTCCCGTGCTGCCACTGTGCCTGTCTTGAGCAGCAGCTGGTCCGCCAGCGTTGACTTCCCATGGTCAATGTGTGCAATGATGCAGAAGTTGCGGATGCGCTCTACAGGCACCTGAGGGCACGACAGGCAGCGGGCGTGACACACGAGCAACGCAACCATGTAAGGCGACAGGTCAGCTTGTCTTATGCAGACACCAAGCCATCGCACCAGCAACACCATCTGCAGGAGGAAGTGCAGCTTGCAGGACAGGTCAGCATGCAGCCAGTCCTGCGGTTTGCTTGCATGAAAGTGGCCTGGGCACGGCAGCCGCACCGATTGCTGCCTTGCACAGGCACTTGCGTCACAGGGCTGCAGCACTTATTCAAGGTCACGGCAACCCCAGTAAGCACCGGCGCTGCTGACCCTGCCGACCTGAGTCGGTCACGCTGTGTTGATGCTGGCAAGCTGATCAAGGCACAGTGCTGAGCACCAAACAGTCGTGACACACCGCTAAGAGCTGTGGTACACTGCTGACCAACCAGACATTAAGCTGCAGTGATGCGTGAACATGCTCTGCTTGATGAACAGGAAGCAAAGGATTGCTGCACTGCATACATGGCGCACAGACATTGGTGGTGCAATGGTGACGCCTGCTGCAGCGCTGTCATCACTGGCGCGGCTGCAGTGCAGCTGCTGTAAACCCAATCGGACAAGTTCCTGACCGCCTCCCGAACTTCTGCAATGATTATCGTGTACCGCCCTGCAATGCCTGCAGCCTGTCCAGCTGACATGCACCAGCCTGACATCTGACAGAATGCTGCTTGGCACTGCGCACTCTGCTTTCCATGGACCCCAATGTCCTCGCCTGCTAGCTTAACACGTCTTCGTGCCAGAAAAGAACATACTGCAGCTGCTGCCAGAGCTCCATGCACCTTTTGCAAAGCACTGTCCTCACTGATTGAGCCTGCTGCTGTTCCCCACCTTCGCCACAGACCCATTGGCATAAGTTGCACCCGGTCCGCCCTTTTCAATGAGCGACTCTGGTGCTACGACCGCTTGTGCTGCTACTCGCCTGCTGCTGAACAGCTGCCCATTGGGAGCCTGAGGGGCGTGGCTATGAACACTGCGAGGTGCTGGCCGAGTGTGGCTACATGCTGCATGCAGGACTGCTGATGAGGAGATATTGCTTAAACTTCGCTGTAGTGCACTCAATCGACTATGCGTGTGTGGCAGCAGCAGCGGTGCCATTCTGTTGTGGCTAGCAAAATCGCATGCTCGCGCTATGTAGCAGACTTGACCACATGCAAATATTCCGATCACCAGGTATACTCACACAGCCTGATACTGACTAAGGGATGTAATCGCCCACATGTCACTGTTAGTCCCATCCGAACGGCACTCAGCTGTCTTTGTCCTTGCACCCCTGCACTGCACGCTGTTTTAGCAGTGCTAAGGAGTTGGCATGACTGCCCCTGAACTTGAGAACGTTTGTATGTTTACTGCTATCCAAGGATTTGATGGGGTGGGCACTTGTACAGATACTTTGCTTGTGTCAGGTCACAAGGCATGATTTAAAGGCCTACTGTGCCGAGAACCTGCTGCCTGCTTCAGGGGCTCTGCGGAAGATGAACTCGTGGCTATAGACAGCAGGTGCTACTGCTGTAGTGCCTGACATATCTGATATGGCATGAGTGTGCGGGATGTAGCACAGCATCCATGTTGATACCTGTGGCACGCCTGTCTGTGTGATTCCTGTGTCTACATCATTCCTGCAGAAGCTGTTGCTCTTGGCCCAGCCCTTCACAGCTGCACTCAACCAGTTCATGCACAGCAGGAACGGCAGCCTTCTGTGTTGAACCGTGGCATACGCCTGCTTTTCTTCACCTTCTTTCTGACCCCTGCCGCTCGTTGACCACCAGCAACCTTTGCAGGCACTTCTGCCAGCAGCTAGGCAGCACTACGGCAACAGAGCCAGCGCAGCGCTCACGCCAGCAGCACCAGCAGCACTTTTACTGGTGGCCACTGGAACCGGCTCGTCAGCAACAGCAACACAGCAGAACGGAGCCGACCATCTTTTGATCTCAGTCACATAAAGCCATGGAAATGGACGAGGGCGATGAGCAGGAGCAGGAGCAGGGGGACGAGCAGCTGCCGCCCGTCCACCTCACCCTGTCCAACATCAAATCGCTCACCACGCTCCTGCAAGCAATGAAAATCAGCGCCAAGCAGGTAATGCCACGTTGCTTGTAAAAAGCATCTGGTTTACAGCTGCGTTGATGCGCAGTATGTGCAGGGAAGTTGTTCACAACAAGACAGGGCGTGCATGTGCGAGTCGACGCCTCTCTACGCAACTTGTGGTGCCGCATGCACTGCAGCATGGCACATGCATGCAGAGCCACTGTTGGCAGCAGCAGGGCACACAGCTTGTGCTACCGCATGGAGCAGTCGATGGTACCTCGTCGCACGCCTCGAGCATGCAGCGCAGCTGTCTCAGCACCCGTGCTTGCAGGAGGTGCGCAGCTGCTGCGGCACTGCCTGTGCTGCTCCCAGGTTGTCCTTCACACTGCTGCTGCCGCTGCTGCTGCTGCAGGCGTGCACCGTGGTGCTTGCGCCGGAGGGTGTTGAGCTGCACTGGGCCGATGACTCCAAGAGCCTGCGCTCATCCCTGCAGCTGCGCAGCGAGGTGCGCACACATGCTAGTGCCGTTTTAATTACAGTACAATACAACACAATACAATACAGTAGTACAGGACTGAACCTGCCTCAGGCACTAGCCCAGCGAGCCGTCGTTCCGCTCATGAGGGTTTCCTGTAATTGTACCCAGTTTCTTCTTCATTGTTTGGGCAATCAAAACCACTTGCACAAATCCAGTTTATTGCTTTTCTAGCCCAGCCACGGGTGGTTGGACCATGATGCACAATCCTCCTTCTCCGGCTGGCGGTGCATGACGTTGGCCTCGTGTGTGCAGCGAGGTGGGCACATGTACACTCTGCCTTCTCTGGCTTGTTGTGAATGATGCTGTGCCTGGTATGCGGTGGAGCTGCGCAGGCGTTGCAGTAATCCCGAGAGGGGTGGGGGGGGGGGTTGTGGCACCCATGACTGGATCTGTGCAGCCAGGGCCAAAGTGACCTGCAGGATATGACGCTGGTGCACTGCGCTGCAGCACCCACACAGATTGTTGTGCTAGTGCACGCTGTGCGTGGCGGATCCAGGTGTTCTGCGTCGTGGATCACTCCTCGTCTTGCACCCTCTGCTGCTTCAGTGTGGGGTACAATGACCCCTCACTGTCAGCTCCAGGCTGATGTTGCTCAGGCTCCACCCTCAGCCAACTGCGCAGCTCACCCAAATGCACCGCCAAATCCGCCAACTGACCCCGCCTCACATGCCCCCCCTCCTCTGCTGCAATTCCTTCAGTCACCTTTCAGGCTGCTCCGCCGCCGCATGCTGCCTGCAGCGTTCACGCTAAACAAGCGTGGTCCCACCTCGCTGCTACGTGCATTTCATCACCCTACATGCCGACCAGAATCCCGGTCCCGTCGTGGTGTTGCCGCTGCTCCGCCGCTGCTTGCTGCCTGCAGCTGTTCAGCTCGTACGAGTGCGGCGCCCCCAAGCGCGTGTTTGGCGTGGCGTTCCTGCAGTTGGTCGACACCCTGAGTGTCTTCGCCTCAGCAAGCAGCAGCGCCCCGCTGCAGCTGCACTACCCGGGGCCAGATGGGGAGCTGCAGCTGGAGTGAGTATGCCGAGGTGTTCAATGGCTGCTTGTCACCTGTGCTGCCGTCGGTTTGTATGGATGGACAACCCATGTTTGTACAGCATGTGATTGCTGGAGCCAGCCGCAGCAAGGGCTGCAGCTGCTCTCACCAGGCCTAGATGGAGAGCTGCAACTGGAGTGGGTGACGGTGTTGGTGGTGGTGGTGTCTTATTGTCACCTGCGCTGCTGGTATCCAATCCAAAACTCCGGTTTGTGTGTCTCTTGGGGGGGGGGGGCAAATATGCAGCCACAAGTTTGCATGACTCAAAAAGAAGCAGCGGTCGAATGCAGGGGCACCGCATGGGCAGATGAGCTGCAGCTGGTTGAGGTAGCAGCCTGGCGCAGTGTTGGTTGCATGCCCGCCTCCGGATTTCTGCCGCCGCTCTTCGCTGTGCGCAAGCCGCTGCCTCTCTGCAGCATGCTGTCACTCACACAGGCTGCAGCACCCCCACTCCACATGCCTACTGTGCGTGCTTGGCCCCCCACTGTGCGCCACCACCCCTGCCGCCATCACGGCGGGAGGTGTGCAGGTGGCGGCGCACGCAGCACCGACAGCCGTGTGCTGCGCGGCACAGGCACCCTGCTCTGCTGCACTCCAGGTCCTCCTTGAACAGGTCGGGATGCCGCTCACGAGCTCAAGAGCTTCCGGTTGTGAACCACCGGAGGTGGTTTGGGAGCGGCTCCCCTTTTTGGGTTTTCACGGCTGCTAGAATAAAGCGTGTGATTGATTGATTGATTGATCGATTGATCGATTGATTGGCGCTCAAAAGGCGCGGCGCCGCGTCGTCCGTCGCCCCAGGGGTGCGCGCCCCGCCCCGCCCCGCCCCGCCGCAGGCTGTGCGATGGCGGCGACGCTGTCGACGTGGACGGCGGAGCCGCGCAGGGCGTGATGTACGCGCGCATCGCCACCATGGAGCAGGGCCTGCCTTGTGACATGACGGACTACTGGCAGGAGCCGGCGTCGTACTTCCTGCTCAGAGGTGTGGCGAGCGCGGCCCCGGCTGCAGTGTGGAGCTGTGTGCTTGGCGCAGCTGGGCCCATGCAGCACAGCAGCCTGCCGGAATGGCCCTGCACTCGTTGCAGGCTGGTACTGGCGGCAGCCAGCGTCGTGCCGTTTGCTCAGCAGTGTGTCAACCACGGGCGCCTCTTGAGTGTTGCATGGTGTGCTTGAGGGCAGCTTGGCCCATGCGGCACAGCCTGGTCTGCCCCTGAATACAAGACAGGGGCCACTACTGGCAGGGGCGAGCGCTGTGCTCTTCTGAGCAGCGCGTGCCTGCCGTCATCGCTTCTCTCTGTCATGCACAGCGCGTTTGCCAAGCAGGCCGTGAACCCGGAAAGAAGTGGCCAGCTGGCACGTGTGGCGCGAGCTCCACGTGCCATCCGTGCGGGCGCGGCGGCTGCTGGTCCACTGCGTGCTGCTGCTGTTGTTCCGCGCCCCTCGCTCACATGACGCTGTCCCCCCCCCCCCCCCTCGCCCGAATGTCGAGCCAACCAGGCGCGCTGCTGAAGGAGGCCGTGGAGGACCTGGAGTGGCCGGGCGGCTGCGTCGCTGTGCGACTGGCGCGCGACCCCGCCCGTATCAGCATGGCGGCGCGCGGCACGGGCTCGCTGGAGGTGCGCGGGCCGGCTGCGAGCTGATGCAGCTGCTGCTGCGGCTTGGTTGGTGATCTGGTGATGATGGTGGTGATGGTTGCCGGGCAGCAGCAATGTCCTGGCGCTCTCACGTCAACCTGCAATGATCGTGAATCTGGTACAGCATGCCCTTCCTTGACACTGCGCATTACACATGCACAACATACCGCGGTATTTTGTAGCCGGTGTCACCCCGCAACAGCAACTGCGCCACCACATTCCCCTGCAAGCTCCCTGCGCCGGCCTGTATGTGTCCGTGGTGAACTTCCGCCCTGCAGATCCACTTGAACGCTGCTGACCTGTCGGGCTTCCAAGTGGCGGACAGCGAGGTGCAGCAGCGCTACCGCTACAAGAACCTGAAGGCAGCAATGTGCCACATCCCTGACGGCAGGGATGTCGGGGGGGCTGTGTCGACAAAGGTGGGCCGCGCATCAGGGCTGCCTGCTGCGCAAGCAGCATCGCCCCTGCCGCTACAGACTGTGCACGCACACTAGGTTGCTGGGCCTGTACAGCCCAAAGTTTTGTTTGCTACCAAAGACTATTTGTGGAGTGTCCGCCAACGCTGTGAGAAATCTGGAGGCCGCGATGCAGTAAGCAGCAGACAGCAGCAAGGTTGCTGGGCTGTTTTCAACTGGGTGGTCACGAGGCAGTGGCAGACAGTCCAAAGCAGAGCGAATGTATGTTTGTGAGGTGAAACCAAGGTTGGCTTGCCTATACTGCCCTGCTCGACATGGTATGCTGCTGCTGCTGCTGCTGCTGCTGCTGCTGCCAACTATATATGACTGCTGGGCTGCTGCTGCTAGAAAATGAGCATTGGTGCCAACAGCCTGCTCAGCATGACAACAATGCTGCGGCTGCTGCTGCTGCTGTCGACGGCTCAGCGTAATGGCCACTGGCCTGCTCAATATTCCTAACGCACAATGCTACCATAGCCACTGCTGCTGCTGCTGCTGCTGCTGGCGATTCAGACTAGGTGCCAATGGCCTGCTCAATGTTCCTCTTTGTGCTGCTGCTCCTGCTGCTGCTGCCACCATCGCCATTGCTGCTGCTGCTGCTGCTGCTGTTGGCAGATCAGCATCTGTGCTAACAGCCTGCCGAACATGTATCATAGGGCTGCCGTTGCTGCTGCGGGTGCCACCACCGCCACTCCTGCTGCTGCTGCTGCTGCCAGGTCAGCATAGATGCCAACGGCCTGCTGAAGGTGACCCACATGGTGCCGCTGGCTGGAGGCAAGGGGCCGGGCGGCAGCGCGGGGCCGCAGCCCTCCCTGCAGCCCTCAGCGCTCAGCGGCTTTGCAGCAACGCAGGTGCGGCTGCACTGTGTGGGCTCTCAGCGTCAGCTGTGCCTGCTGGATGCCTGCTAGACCTTGCTTGCTGTCTGGCTTGCCACGAGGTGCGTGCCGCCCTCATGAGACACAACCGCTGAGCGTGCGAGTGCAGACCAGGCTGCAGCATGCGGCAGCAGGTTCTGCAGCGCAGCCACCCGACCCCGTCGGCCTTGCAGCAGCGCCGGCAGGGCCGCACAGCGCAGCGCCTTGTTGTTGATCCTGCTGTGCTCTGCTGCCGTGCGTTGCTGGTTCGTGTGCTCGCGTGGCATGGCAGCAGCTGCTCTGGATGTTGTTGGAGGTTGGCGGGTAGCCGGCAAAGTGGGGGGCATCACTGAGGGCCCATAAAATACTGACAAGCTGGGCACCAGCAGTAGGGCACAGTTGCAGATGTCATGGGCTTTTCAGTACCACACACACCGGTGAGCACCTCTTGCATGATAGGTGTGGTTCTTTTTGCTTGCTGCACTGTGCACGCGAGTGGATCCTCCTGCCCTGCCTCACCCGCGCTGCCTGCTGCTGCGCTGCAGGCAGCCTTGGGTTCGTCCAGGGTGGGTGTCATGCAGTTCGTGTCACTGCCTGTGGATGATGAAGACTGACAGCAGCAGCAGCAGCAGCAGCAGCAGCAGCAGCAGCACGATTCAACTTGTTGCCTGTGGCCACTGCGTCATGGTCAGCAGGACGAGCAGGAGCAGCACCACTTGTGCGGGCGCCGCCGCCGCCGCCGCAGCAGCAGCAGCAGCAGCAGTGTGCTGAGCCAGGTGATGAGTGGCGCTAGCCGGCCCTTGCTGCATCGGAGGCTGGTGCTTTGACTAGTTGCCATGCACCCTGGTCCAGCAGGAACAGCCGCAAACATCCGCGCTGGCGTCAACAGCAGCAGGCGTGCCTGACCACAGCAGGTCAGCCGGCGCCTTCCAGCTGCGTTGGGCCGTCAGGCTGTCTGCAAGCCGCAGGGTGGCCCGCGTGTGATGACTCAGCAGCAGGTGGTGGGGCGCGGGGCCGATGGCGCTGATGCTATGGCTTGAATGGGTTATATGATGATGATGATGATGATGATGATGACTCAGCAGCAGCAGCAGCAGGAGCCGCGGCAGCACCTCGCGTAAGCAGCAAACTTGTGCACCCTGCCGGCAAGCATACCAAGCGCTGCATGTCATACGTTCTGCATGCCGAGTACATGGTTCAAACGTCAGGTTCAAGTGGCATGCAGTATCGAGCATCCACGCGTGTGTGTGCTGCTTCATCGTAGCCCTGCACAGCTGCAGGCTGCCTGCCCCCCCCCCCGGATTCCGTCATAAATTCCTTTGCTGCCAGAGCTTGCAGCAACAGCAATGTTGGTTGCAGACGTGCAGGCAGTCCCAGGGACGGGCAGGCTCAGCCCAAGGCATGTATCTTACACTTGTCCAGTACCGTACTGAGTGCCCTGCCTGACTCAAAAAGGGTGTGAAGTTGATGTGAGATTGAAGTTGATGTAATAGGCAGCAGCACTATGATAGATGTGTGGGTGAATGCCTTCCTGTGGCTGCTGGCAGTAGGATGTAGCAGTGAACGACAATTACAGTGCCCTCACCGCCAGCCACAGCAGCATTCAAGGCAGCGATGCAGTCCTTGACATCATAAATGGCCATGTACCATATGGTTGTGTCCTTTTCAAACCCTAATAAGCCCCAAAAATTGACAGCCGCCTCGATGCAGTGGCCTGCTTGCAGCACATACGATAGGAAGAAGCCAACTTGCCTAATACAGGCCATTCATAAATAGCTTGACACCCCGAGGGCTCTGTCTTGATGAACCACTTGCGGCGGCAACCACGGTGCCGCCGGAGAGCCTGCACATATCGCGGCGGGCTTGCTGGTCCTCTGCTAGCAAGACAGCGACAACACGCCGTTGTGGATACCGTGTTCAGCAGTGCTTGAACACCGTATTCAGCAGTGCTTGACAAGCATTCATCGCGACACCACAAGTCGCAGTCTCGGCCATTTCCAGCTGTGGACAACTTTGATGCACAACAAGCCACCAGGCTGTGTGCCACACAGGGCCTCCGCAACAGTCATGAGCTATGTGATTCGCCAAAGGTGGCACCGCCATCGTGGTAGAAGTTTCTGCCATCATGAGTGGCACAATCATCAACGAATCAGGCCGCCTCCTCATTTCGTCATGAAATAGTTGCGCGCACACACCCTCTTCTTCTACACAAAACCAGCAGACGCAGGCGACCCAGAATACCACTGCAGGTGGTGGCTGCGTCTCAGCATGGGTCTGTTATACAAATCAAGCAGACGTAAGAGGAACAAGCAGGCATGAAAGGTAAAGTGGGGGGTGGAGCCCTCCGTGAAAAACTGGCTGAATGGCTGCCTTTTGCGAAGCACACATGCTTGCATACAAGGCAGCAAATGCAGCACCACATGGCTACACTTGGACCCAGGCAACCCGCTGAACTGCCTTGCACCATCTGTGCTGTCCCGCTGCCAAAACCAAGTGGCACAGCAGTATGCCGCAGTGTTTGGTCATTCCTAATCATACATCATGCATACACGCCACCGACAGGCAGCCTGAGTGAAAGCAACCAGACTCGTTGCCGTGCACCGGCACAAACCACTCATACTGTGTTCATTTGGTTGCCATCAAGGGGCCAAACCAAGGGTGTACTGCATCATGTGCCATGTCGCCAGGCTGACCTGAGGCAGCACACATGTACTGTACAGCCCGCCGCGCGGTGTCACGCCCCATGCGGCGACTCCAAACATGCGCCGTCACTTGAATGCAGCGCTGCAGCCCGCGACCGCCCGGCCGTGGCGGCAGCACTGCAGCAACGACTGGCACGACCAAAGCACGGCCACCGCGTGACCAACGCAGCGCCGCTCGGACGGCTAGCCAGCTCAAGCGTCGACAGGACTGCAGCAATGAGTGGCGCGACCAAAGCACGACCACCACAGTGACCAAGGCAGCGACGTCCAGCCGGCGCAAGCGTCGCCTGAGCTCGCCAGGTGAGGCAGTGCTGCAGGCTACCTCCGAACGCCGCTCCTCCTCTGGAACCTGTCGGCAAAACCCAATGCCACGCTGCTGCCTTGCAGGTTGATGGGGTGCCAGGCTCGATCAGCAGCCACACAGCACCCACAGCACGCCAGCACCCTCAACCCTTTTGTGATGGCATCCCGGCACTTTTTCTGTTTGTGGACAGCACCCCATGCACGGTTGCGGGTGCACAAAAAGCAGTCGTGCCTTCCTCCACTGAACACAACGCCATGCAGCCATGCAGCAGCAGTGACGCCACCATTCCTGACAACAAATCCTATCACCCCTCCAGCAGAACCTCTGCTTGAAGCTGAATTTTTTCTGCCAATTCACATGCATGATGCATTGTACACAGGGACTTGCTGAGCAGCCAATGCCCAGCGCTCGGTTCTACTGACTGCAACTCAAGGTTGCTCTGTACCGTGAGCGCTGGCAGCAGCGCGCTGATAGGACACCCCAGTCATACACAAGAGGTTTTGCGGCTTCATTGACCCCAATCCAGTGTCTACATCACCCAACCACACACAAACAGACCAAAGCAGGCCCCCCGCCAGCATGGCATTCGAGCAGGGAGCCCTTGCTGCAGCCTGCCCTCCTCATCACGCAGAGGCAGCGCCGGAGGCGGTAGCCTGCCACCAAGGTCGCAGGACGGCCAGCTGTTGCAACGCTTTCTGCGGCCTGCTGCAGCCTCCCTGCCTCGTCATGCGCACTGCGTTGCTGTTCAGCACACCACCGCACGCACACACACCGCCACTTGACATATTGTGCATTCATCAGCAGCGCCCGGCGGTGGGCAGCACATCGCATTCCAAGCCTAAATGAGCAGATTCAGGTGACTAGAAGGAACATTGAATGGACATTTCAGGCATTTTAGGCAGACGGACTCTTTGACTCTGAATGGGCAGATTCTAAATGCCTGCATTGAACACACAGATGTACAAGCCCGCATATGCATGCAGGAGCTATTTGCCCCAGCCATCAAAAGACTGCATGCCAGAGCAAAACGCCATCATTGTTTTCCGTGAAGACATCATACATCATACACCATACATCATAACACAATTCAACAGAGACAAGCACAGCTGGAACAACGGACGAGAGTGCGCACCATTCAGTTGTTTATTGCACGTGTTGCTGCATTAGTTGCTGCATTTTGAAGCAGCAGCGTTGACAAGCCCGTGTGGGGCAGCGCGGCATGCAATGGCAGGCCACATCGAAAAAAAGGTCTTGCCAGGCCACAGCAGAAAGCACACTTCCATGCCTGCCCCCGCCTTGCAGCTATTCCAGCCATTCAAATCCCACCTGCACATGAATTGAGACTGATGCTGAAGCCACACACTTTGTGCAATCAAACTACAGCAACACAGCTTCAAGCAGCCCGCCACAGCCACGACACAGCCCCAGCCCTGAAGAGAAGACGGCTGATCTAGAGCACCACCCGGTGCAGCTAGCAGCCAGCTGTTATTCCGGTGCGCATGCATGGCAGCAGCATGAGGGCTCACCGCCTGCCACACCCCCGCTGCATGCAACACCATATGGATGCTGGGCGTGCGCCGCAACATGCCCCAGCCATCACTCAGCCTTGCAAACGACCAGCTGGTTCACCCATGACCAGCTGCAGGCGGGGCTCTGAGACTGCACTGCATGCCTGCACAAACCCGCAGCTGTTGCGCCTGTGCTCAACAAAAACCCCAAACCCAGGTCACATTTGACACGATGTAACACAATGACATAACATGTCATTTCCATTCCAGGGTCACCGCCATGCGTGGCGCGTGCCCACCCTTCCAGCCCTGCCACGGCCCGGCGCCCGCCGCTGCCGCTGCGCCTGCCCCGTACGGATTCACCAGCTGCACGGCAGCCAACGAATCCAGCTCCCCAGTGGTTGCCGCTGGAACTGCGATTGCAATGGCACTGCTTTGCTCCTGCTCCTCCTCTGAGCCGTGGAAGCCTGCCGCCTCAGCTGCTGCTGGTGTCAATGAATCCAGCTGCTCCAAGCCGTACTCATACTGCGGCTCATCATCACCGCTGCAGGCAGCAGTGCCCGCCACGCTGCCCAGCCACCCCACCGCCACAAGCTCAGTGCTCTGCAGGGAATCCGCTGCAAAGCTGCACATGGAGCCGGGCCCGTCAACAGGAACAGTATCCGTGCGCTGCTGCTGCTGCTGCTGCTGTAGGCTCTTGTGCCACTGCCACACGCCAGTGTCGTCTGTCTGCTGATAAGCTGGGCGCCAACCTTTGCAGCTGGATGAATTGGCAGCAGCTGCTGCTGCTGCTGATGAGGCGGTGGCCGCCTCATCGATGCCAGCTGCCAGCACTTTTGGCTGCCCAGCAGCACCAGCTGGTTGGTAGTCAGCACCAGCTGCATTTTCGTTGCAGCGGCGAGCCCCACAGCCCACTGCAGTTGCTTGGGGAGCAGCTGGCAGTGCCTGTTGCAGGACAGTCATTGTTCCTGGCGCAAACAGCTTCTGTCCTGGCTGCCGCTGCCGGTACTGCTGGCTGCCTTGCCGTGCTTACCCAACGCAGGCAGCGGCAGCTGCTGCTGCTGCAGTGCGTTGCCAATGCTGGAGGCAGCTGCATATGGGATGTAGTAAGGCACATAGCAGACCCTGTCAGAGTCCTGCTGGCTGGCTGCTGCTGCTGCACCGGGTAGGTGATCAGCATTTAGTGGTTTGGCCATCAAGACCTGCAGGGCATGCCAATCAGCACCAGCGGTCGAGTTGGGCATGAACCCTGCCTCCTGGACATGACAGGCCATGAACGGCTTGCAGCTTCTGTTCTGTGCTCAAACAATATGGATATTAGGCCCCATCGCGGAGCCCTACGGGTTGTGGGCGTGGCTGCCCCGTACTCCATGAGTGGCGGGCCCACTTGCCTGGTTGATGGCAGCTGAAGTTGTTGGAAGTCGAGTCGCAAGAAATAACCATTACTAGTTTGCCCTAAACATGGTTGAGTTTGCTTTCTACACCGGGGGCCCCTCAGGCTGTTGTTGCGTACGACGGTGTTGCAACGACAGATTGATATTGATTGATAATTACTTTAGTCAACTTCATACAGAGGCTGCCGCGTGTACTGGGCTGTTCATTCCTCACTGCCACGACGTGCTCTACAAGCGAGATATTGGCCATTAGACACAGCAAATCAGATAACAACAGCAGTAGATCAGGGATT
Source organism: Scenedesmus sp. NREL 46B-D3 (assembly GCA_014080715.1). Taxonomy (NCBI): domain Eukaryota; kingdom Viridiplantae; phylum Chlorophyta; class Chlorophyceae; order Sphaeropleales; family Scenedesmaceae; genus Scenedesmus; species Scenedesmus sp. NREL 46B-D3. The sequence goes on along the minus strand of JACERP010001183.1, from coordinate 7,671 downwards.
GAGGGCACATTGCAGCTAGGTCCGCCGTGTCAGCACAACCCGAGGCTTGTGGTTTGGCTGCCTGGCACAATTTGCGCACACCAGGACCGTCCATGTTTTAATATCGTACAAGATCTGTATGTACTATCAAAAAACCTGTCGTAGCACTACGGGAGTCGCCGGGGCAAACTTGGCATCGGCGAACCTGACACACCTTTCGGCAGCCAAACGTACAAACACACAAACATATCTGGATGATGTGAGTTGCCGCTGGGTGGGGCAGCGTGAAGGCTGTTTTCACCTGGGTCCGTCGGACGGAGTCTTTCCCCGCTACTGTCACACCTAACACTCAGCCCAACACGCCGTCATCCGCGACAGTGTTTTACCGACCGTCAATAAGCATGTAGCCTTGGATCCGGGGTGGTGTGTGCTGCGCAGGCACCAGCTGGTGACGCATCACCGGTCTGGCACTGGCCTGCTGGCAGGCAGGAGGAAGCGGTGACAAGCACCAAACCGCCATCAACTTGGGCCCAGGGCATCACGCCATTACTACTGCCTTATCAAGGCAGCACCATGGCGCACAAAGTAACACGCAGCAGCACCACCATGGTACTGTTATGGCAAGTTAACATGCAGCCAAACCAGTGGCTTTCAGACATGTCAACAACACTACCTATCCTCCCTATCCATCAGTCCCGCTGCAGCACCTGCAGACTGCTGTTAGGCAGCTGCAACCGGCTGAAGGACAACTCCACCTGCAACTGCTACACGCCACCCTAGTCTTGCTGACAGCCACAGCCCAAGACAATCATTGACGGAAATTTCCATGAGCCATGCATCACGGCATTGGTCATGCGCCTCAACCATTGGAAGGCGTTACATTCAGCATCTCTGTTGGTGTAAGGTAAACCACCCAGACCCTGATACCCCTACCAGGCAGTAGATGCTGCTTTGGTAGACTGCCGGTGCAGCGCTGTACGATGCCTCATGAGGCCGCCGGCATGCGTCAAGGCAACATCATGCGCCTGTCTCATCATCATCATCATCATATTACCCATTCAAGCCATAGCACCAGCGCCATCGGCCCCGCGCCCCACCATCATGCGCCTGTCTGCATGGTGCTGCGCTTCACTCGTGCCTCAGCGCCTGGCTCTCCATGTACTCCACCGCGCGCTGCTTCACCGCTGCCACGTCAGCGGCGCTGCCGTGTGCCTGCTCGTACTCCAGCCAGCGCCTGAACAGCACCTTCATCTTCTTGGGCGGCATGGACAGGCTGGTGGCGCGCGACAGCAGCGACCGCGTGCGCGGCGCATCGCCGCCCTTCACCTCCTGCGGGCGGGCAGCAGCAACGCCGCGGAACCCAAGCCTCCCATCAACTCACAGTGTCCATCCAGCCGGACTTCCTGGCACGTATCTTGCACTGTTTACATGTCAGCCGAGTGGCGGGTGCGGGAGAGGCTGGAGTACAACACGAGCTTGGCGCCATTGCGCGGCCACCTGACCTCGCCCCCAGCATGCGGAGCGCACGCGCGGCCCGTGGCACAACAGTCCGGCCAGCCGGCCGCCCACCTGGTCGATGTACACGTTCCAGATGTCTGTGCGCTTGGGGTAGTTGGCCAGCAGGCCCTCGAAAATGCTACGGCCGCGCTCGGCGCATCCCAGGCGGAACTCGGCCAGCCCAGCACTGCGCAGCAGCAGCGCGGCGCGGCGCGGGACACACCACAGCAGGCAGCGCAGGCCGTCAGAGGCGCACGCACAGGTGACTCGACAGCGGGCGCTGCTATGCCTGCCCATGGGGCAGCCCAAGTTTGACCGACGTCGAGTGCTGGGCACACTCGTGGCCACCTGGCCGGCAGCCAGCAGCCAGTGCTGAGTCAGCCGCTGACGCATCCACGCTTGCACGGCGCCGCGCCATGCCTGCACCGCGACCGCATGCACGCATGAGGGCGCCGCGCCGCCGCCGCCCTACACCCACCGCAGCACCGCCTTGACGTGCTTGCGCTTTGGCAGCGACTTCAGCGCCCGCTCCAGCAGCTGCCGCGCGGCGGCGCCGCCGTCTGCTGCTGCTGCTGCTGCTGCGCCGCTGCCGCCCGGCTGTGCTGCGTCCTCTGCTGCTGCCCGGGTTGCTGCCTGCAGGGCCGACTCGTACGCTCCCATCCACACCTGCAGGAGGCGGCGAAGCATGCACCGTGGTGACGGCATGCATGACAGCGACATGTGGTGTAGTGACAGTTACTGTCCACGCTTGCAGGAAACATGCTGTGGTGATCTGCGCAGCGCAAGGATTGCTTGCAGGACGGTCACACGACTCGCTGCCACATCCACACCACAGCACAGCAGCAGCAGGACAACCATCCTCTGCCCAGACAAGCAAGACTTGCACGTTTGGATGCTACCATGCCGTGTACCGCTTTCTGTGCAGGCAGGTCTTCAGCAGCTCCCGACAGCTGCTTGAAGCGACAAAAGCACTGCTGTCCATTGGTAAGGAATAGGAACAGGTCATGTCGAGACATAGGCACCACCCGAGGTGGTATCGTACATAAACCAATGAAGCAAGCATTGCTGTTGAGGCAGGCGTGCCGCCCTCACCACAGCCACTCCCTGCGTCCGCCGGGTGGCCGCAGCAGGACGGCTGCTCTGTGCGCCCCGCAGCGCTGCTGTGCAGATCAAGCACCCACCAGCAGCCGTGTGTCGGACCTCGCGTACGATAGTGTGCCATGCAGCCGCAGCTGGCGCCAGCCCACACGCGGGCCACCGCTGCAGCCGCCCCTCACCTTGCAGCTGGTGCTGAACTTCTTGGTCGCGGTGCGCCACACCTCGCTCGCCAGCTGCCGGCGCCCGCTGCGCTCCAGCGTGCCCAGCAGCGCCAGGTACAGCGGCTTGGGCTCGCAGTAGCACACAGCGCTGCGGCACACAGCACACAGCACGCACAGCGGCAGCGTACTTGTCTTGATCGAAGCCGGCAAGCAGGCTCTGCCGCACCATGCAGCAGGCATGGCAGACGACAGCAGGCAGCAGGCGCAAGGTGTGTGCAGGGCGGTGGGCGCCGACTGGCAGAAACACCGTACTGCCACCTGCAGGCCTGCTTACATGCGGCTCGTGTGGTTGCACCGGAGGCCGTTGGACAGTGATGTGGGTTGCGCGCTGGGCGACCCCCTCCCCACTCCACGACACAATTGCTGCCCCCGCTGCCTGAAGAACACACGCCGCTGTTTGGTGTCTGCATGCGATGCCTAGCAGTCTGAGCAGGCCCGCGGTGCCGGCCTCACCGCTTGAACACGGCCATGACGGCGTCCTCCGCCTGCGCGCCCCCGTACGCGTTCTCCAGGTTGATCAGCGCCACCCACACGTTGAACTTGTCGCGTTCGCAGGTCATGGCGATGGTGGCCAGCGCGCGCTCCGCGACCTTGCGCGCGGCGTCGACCTCGCCTGCAAGCAGCGCGCAACACAAACAAGCGGCGCAGCGGGGCAGCAAACACATGGATACGAAACACATGGATACGAAACAGGCGGTGATGATGGCGCAGGGAAGGTGGATATGCACCGGACGGTGGGCCAAGACAAAGGCAGCTCACGTCGTGGAACCCCAGATGGTCAAACCTGGTCAAACTCACCCAGCTTGAGTTGGAACGCCATGTACTTGACCCACAGGAAGCTGCTGTTGGGCTCCGACAGCAGGGCCTGCTCGTAGCCGCCCGCGCTCTCCGCGGACGCGTCTCCCGACAGCCGCGACCGCTCTGCGGCACGCAGCTCCGCCTCGCGCGCCGCCTTGAGGCGCTTCTTCTCGCCACGCGACAGCTGCGCAGCCCCGTTTGCTGCCGCTGCTGCTGCTGCTGCTGCCGGGCCGCTGCCGTCTGCTGCATCCTGCAGCTGCAGCTCGCCCCAGTCCGCCGCAGCAGGAGCAGCGCCAGCCGCTGCTGCCCGGTCCACTCCGTGCAGCCCTGCAGCGGCACGCTGCCCGCCTCCTCCCTGACTGCCGTCTCCAGTGTCGACCTCCTCATCGTCTTCGCTCGCATCCTCACCCTCCCCGCTGCTGCCGCCTGCCTCCTCCTCGCTGCCCGAGTGCTGCTCTGAGTCGCCTGTGACGCAGCGTCACACACACCCGCCATTGAACAGGCACACGTCAGAGGAACGCAGCAGCGGCAGCCGTGGCGCAAGCACGGGGTTCAGCAACCACCAAGCAGCACAGACAGGGCCGCGGCGCTGCCCACCAGCGATGTTGAGCTGTCACCCACGCAGCCGACACAGCCGCAGCACGGTGGTGCAGCTTGGGCAGCAGAGACACGCATGCTACAGCCACAGCCACGACACACGTGAACTCATGCAATGGTTCAGCATTTTGCTTTGATTTCAACTTTATTTATGTTTTGCCAAGCTCACCCTCCCCATCCTGGGTGTCGTCCCCGTCCTGGCTGAGGTCCATGTCGTCGAGGCCCAGCCCGTCATCCGAGCCTGCGGCAGCAGCAGCAGCAGCAGCAGCGGCAGCAGCAGCTACCTTCAAGCAAACAGCAAACACAACATTAGGTGGACGACAGTGAGTGCTGCAGCATCGCAAGCTGTGTCGTGTAGCAAAGGCAACAAAGCAAGTCAGATCTGCAGCACCGAGTGCACACACCAGTGCATGCACACAGTGCTGCGCAAGCAGATGTCAGCAGCACCCCCCACCTCCTTGGGAACCCTCTTTGTCAGCGTCGTCTTCCGCTTCCATCGCGTCCACCATCTCCTCGTCAAAGTCTGCTGCTGCCTTGCCCTGCTTGGGCGCGCCTGCAGGAGGCGCGGCAGCAGCAGCAGCAGCAGCAGCAGCAGCAACAGCAGCAGCAGCAAGGGTGTCGCATCACAAATGCCCTTGGGCAGGAGCGCATGTGCACACATGAACAAGCACCCAGCCCTAGGCCCGTAGAAACCGCTGCTGGCAGCAGCCCTGGCCGCCAAAACCGCCCCCCCCCCCGCCGCCGCAACCGTTGCAGCAACAGCCGCAACCGCCGCCGCGGTAACCGCCGCCACTGTAACCACCGCCGATGCCACCTCCTCCGCCGCAACCGCAACCCCGCCGCCTCAGCCGCCGCTGCCGCCGCAACCACAACCCCCACCGCTGCAACTGCTGCCGCAACAACCATAACTGCCGCCGCAGAAATCGCACCCCCGCCGCTGCAAGCACCGCAGCAGCAGCCACAACCGCCGCCGCCGAAACCGCAACCCCCGCCGCCAAAACCGCCGCCGCATCAGCTGCAAGCCACAACCGCAACCGCAACCGCCGCAGCAGCAGCCACGATCGCCGCTGCTGTAACCTCAACTCTTGTCGCCGCAGCAGCAGCCTTAACTGGTGCCGCCAAAACCGCAACACCCGCTGCCGCAACCGCCGCCGCAGCAGCAGCAGCCGCCGCAGCAGCAGCCGCCGCAGCAGCAGCCGCAACTTCCGCAGCAGCGGCCACAACCACCGCATTTGAAACCTCAATTCTTGCCGCCGCAGCAGCAGCCACAACCGCCGCCGCCAAAACCGCAACCCCCGCCGCCGAAACCGGTGCCGCAGCAGCAGCCATAACCGCCGCCGCTGAAACCGCAACCCTCGCCGCCGAAACCGCCGCTTCAGCAGCCGCAACCGCAACGGCCGCAGCAGCGGCCAAAACCGCCGCCGCCGAAATCGCCGCCGCAGAAGCCGCAGCAACAGCCACAACTCTTGCCGCCGCAGCCGCAGCCACAACCGCCGCCACCAAAACCGCAACCGCCGCAGCAGCAGCCACAACCGCCGCGCCGCCGCTGAACCTCAATTATTGCCGCTACAGCAGCAGCCACAATCGCCGCCGCCGAAACCGCCGCAACCGCAACCGCCGCAGCAGCGGCCACAACCACCGCAACCGCAACCGCCGCAGCAGCGGCCACAACTGCCGCCGCTGAAACCTCATTTCTTGACGTCGCAGCAGCAGCCACAACCGCGGCCGCCAAAACCGCAACCCCCGCCGCCGAAACCGGTGCCGCGGCAGCAGCCATAACCGCCGCCGCTGAAACCGCAACCCTCGCCGCCGAAACCGCCGCTTCAGCAGCCGCAACCGCAACGGCCGCAACCGCGGCCAAAACCGCCGCCGCCGAAATCGCCGCCGCAGAAGCCGCAGCAACAGCCACAGCTCTTGCCGCCGCAGCCGCAGTCACAACCGCCGCCGCCAAAACTGCAACCGCCGCAGCAGCCACAACCGCCGCCGCTGAACCTCAATTCTTGCCGCCACAGCAGCAGCCACAATCGCCGCCGCCGAAACCGCCGCAACCGCAACCGCCGCAGCAGCGGCCACAACCGCCACAACCGCAACCGCCGCAGCAGCGGCCACAACCGCCGTAGCCGCAACCGCAACCGCGACAGCAGCGGCCAGAACCGCCGCAACCGCAACCGCCGCAGCAGCAGCCACAACCGTTGCAGCCAAAACCGCCGCAACCGCAACCGCCGCAGCAGCGGCCACAACCGCCGCCGCCGAATCCTCTAATCTTGCCGTGGCAGCTGCAGCCACAACCGCCGCGCCAAAACCACAACTCCCGCCGCCGCAACCGCCGCCGCAACAACCACAACCGCCGCAGCATTGGCAACGACCGCCGCCGCTGAAACCTCAGTTCTTGCCACTGCAGCAGCAGCCATAACCGCCGCCGCCGCAACCGCAACCGCAACTGCAACCGTCGCCGCAGAAGCCACAACCGCCGCTGCCAAATCGCAACCCCGCCGCCGAAATCGCCGCCGCAGCAGCAGCCATAAACCGCAACCGCCGCAGCAGCAGCCCACAACCGCCGCCGCTGAAACCTCATTTCTTGACACCGCAGCAGGAGCCACAACCGCCGCCGCCAAAACCGCCGCCGCCAAAAACGCACCCCCCATCGCTGCAACCGCTGCCGCAACAACCACAGATGTCGCCGCAGAAAGCGCACCCCCTCCGCTGCACACCGCCGCAGCAGCAGCCACAACCGCCGCAGCCGAAACCGCCGCGACCGCAACCGCCGCAGCAGCGGCCACAACCGCCGCCGCTGAATCCTCAATTCTTGCCGTCGCAGCAGCAGCCATAACCGCCGCCGCCGCAGAAGCCGCAACCGCCGCTGCCAAAATCGCAACCCCCGCCATCGAAACTGCCGCCGTCGCAACCGCAACCGCCGCCGCAGAAGAAACGACCGCCGCAGAAGCCTCCACTCTTGCCGCTGCAACCGCCGCCGCAGCACCACAACCCCCGCCACAGCCGCCGCCGGCGCGGCCGCCGCCCGCCGCAGCAATAGCAACAGCACCTGCATGCTCACTGCTAAGATTGGTCACTGCTTTCCCAGGGTGCATCTGCCTCGTCAGCATCCCTCCCGCCCCCACGCGCCCTAAAAGCCGCAACCACACCACCGAGTCGGGCACCTCAGCCCACTCACCTTGCCGCTGCTGGCCGCCGCTCGTCCTCGTCGTCATTGCCGACAAGCAGGTCAGGCTGCATGCTCAGCGACACCTTGCCCGTGGCGCGCTTCACCGACAGCACCCGCACCGTCACGGCCTGCCCGGGCCTGAAGGCCGCCGCCAGATCAGCCTCGCTGACGGGGCCGGGCAGGCCGCACGCGCTGACGTGGACGAGGCCGCTGACGCGGGAGCGCGCCAGCTCCACAAACACGCCGTAGCGCTGGACGCGGCGCACCTGCAGAGTGCGGTTTGGTTTTTGGCGGCGGCAGGGTTTGGTTGCGCACCAA
>JACERP010001182.1:0-25893 GCA_014080715.1 Scenedesmus sp. NREL 46B-D3 | reverse complement strand
AAACACTGCTCAGCTGGCACAGCCAGGCTGGGGGAGCTTCCATCCCATGTGGTGCTCTAGGAACCGCGGTGTCCGCCACATCAGCAGCACGGGTGTTGCTGATGCCGTGAAGTTCAGCCAGGCACTTACAGCTGCAGATGTGGACCGACGTGCCGCACTCCAGCAGGCTGCAGCAGCGCAGGGCGATGCGCGGCAGCTGCGGCATCAGCTGGAGCAGCAGGAGCAGGAGCTGAACCACTTGCGCAGGTGCGGTTGCATGGGTGATGCTGCATCGAGGCGTTTACGATTGGGGTCGGCAAGGGCGAGCACAGCGGTGGCAAGAGCAGGAGCCAAGCACGCCACTGCGTCCTTGTTCTGGGAAGGAGTTGCTGCCAGGCAAGCAGTGTAGGGCGCAGCTGCTGAATGCGAGCAGAACACAAGGACATGTCGGGTATGCGTTGCACGTCACAAAGGTGGTGGTTTTTGTCGTCATGCTGTGCAGGGCTCTGGATGAGATGCAGTGCGCGTGCCAGGCTGCAAACAGTGCTTCCAGGGAAGCCGAAGCCAGCTCGTCTGCCGCAGCAGCAGCCCTGCAAGAGCAGCTCCTCAGAGTTCGGGGCCTGCAGGCGCAGCTGGACACGCTCAGCTTGCAGCACAGCGCGGAGATGCGGGCGGCGCAGCAGTCGCTCAGGGAGCAGGTGCGCGCTGTGGCTATTGACACGATGTATGGGGCAAGTGCATGTGGCATGACTGTGGCACAGATGCAAACATGACTGGTGACTCAAGGGTTGCTGGCTGGCTGGTCGTGTGATGGTATGAGCCTGCTGCAGGTATGGCCAGTTGCTGCTTATGATGCCCCATCACCACGGCGGCTGACGCTGGTGGCATACCGATGGATGTGTTGTCTGCTTTGTTGGCGCAGGTGTCTGTGATCCAGTCTGATGCCCGCACCGAGCTGGAGGCAGCGCAGACACGTATGCAGCTGCTGCGCTTGAAGCAACAACGCATGGCGAAATGCTTCGCAAGTGGCCAGCTGCCGGCAGCTGTGGACACCCTGGCTGCCTTGCAGGACCGCTGTTGAATGTCCAGGTGTAGATGCCGCATTGACGGCCCATGGGTAGCTAGGTGCTGCCAGGTGTATGTTGCTTCGACGCTGCATTTGCAAAGTTAATCAGCAGCAACACGACCATGCGTACTCGATCTGCAGAGACAGCTTGTGTTTAAAACGTAACACCCATGCGACACGTGATGGGTGATATAACTGTGCTGTCTTTCACACGCCGCTTCTCGTGCACGGCTAGACCCATAGCTGAAGTTTCATGGCTTGCGAAGCTGACCGTGCGTACGTTAACGAGAGATGCTGGATATGCTCCCCTGATCTCAGCACCTTTCCTACGCACCGATCTGGCCGATCACAGTCTGCGAGTAAAGCACATAGTAAGTAGCGCGTACGAGTACGGGTACCTGTCGCCCAATGCACATGCTGTCAGGCACCCCGACAGTACAGCATCAGCAGGCAAAAGTGATCTGATGAGCATGCACGAATGGCACCTGTCCAACCAGCCAAGTTGTAATCAAACCATGCCGACCACCGTCACCTTTGGACTGATTGCGCCTTCTGCCACTGCCAGTTGCTGTGCCAGCAGTACAGCTTGCAGCTGCTGCCCAGCCACTGCCAGCTTGGCATGATGCCTGCCTGTGCATGTCATGCTCATGCCGCCTGCAGATGAAGAAGTGTAGCGTTTTGACCATGCTCCTGGGCGTGCTACTGCTTGCTGAAGCAGCGCTAGCTTTCAGGCAGCCTCAGGATGAGCAGCAGCAGCAGATCCAGCTGGAGAAGAAGAAGCACAAGCACAAGCACCCGTACTCTACACCATACGGCCTGTTCATCCAGGTGCGCTGTCTCGAACACTATGTGACAACGTCCAACAAAACAACGTCCAACAAGCTGCTGGCATATGCTGTGGGCAGTTTGTCTAAGAAGCTCCCGGCAGTCGTGTCCCTTGCTGGCGCTCAAAACCCCAGCATCTGCACGCCCTGCCCTGACCCCAAGTTACTCGGCACTGCTGGCCCGTGATTATCAGAGTGATTTCCATGCTTGGCGTCACCAACCAACATCAATCCCCTGCAGGAGCGTGCCTCCAAGCAGCTGCCTGGCCCTGGGCAGCACTTCAGCTTTGGTGCTGTCAAGCCCTGGAGGACATCCTGGCGATGCTGGACGAGAAGGAGGGTGAGCAGCAGGCAGACGCGGAATCAGGGTGCTGCTGTTGTAGCTTTTGATGTATCCTTGGTGGCGTATCATGCAAGGGTCAACTGCGCAGCCCTGAGGGCCGCATCCTGCGACCTGCACAGTTGTGACCAGCTGGCTCTGTATGCTGGGCAGACTCGACCTCAAGCACTCCTGCATCCCTGCACAGCAACTGCAGCTCAGCACACGCAAGCCAGACGCCTCTCTATCCAGCTCTGCTGATGCGGTGTGGGCACCCTGCTGCTTGCGCTGCTGCTGTTGCGTCGTGAAAGACCGCAAGCTGCTGCTTGTTGTGCGCCACGGCCAAGCCATCTCCAACTTCCTTGGGGACACCCTGGGCCCGACGAGTGGTACGCTGTGGAGAGCACCTGCCAGTACAACGACCAGAAGGGGACCATCTACAACATCTTTGATGCGGGTGAGCTGAGCTATGCTTGTGATGGCACTGGAGCCCGTTGATTCTGATACCGCAGCACACCATGTGCGCCGGCTGTGCGGGCCTTGCCTGCTGTCGTCCTGGGCGTCTTGATCTTGACGAGTGGTGCTGTGTGAATGACTTTCAGTGTGGCAAGCAGCAAATATCACATCAAAAGCAACTCCATTTGTAGCATGCGCGACATGCAGCAAGGCCAGATTGGTTGGGGTTTGCCTGACTGCCTGTGCTGGGGACTTGCTGCTTTTGCGCTGAACGCCCAACCTGCAGACCTGACTGGCTTGGGCCAGGACCAGGCCAAGTCCTTGAACTCGATGCTAGTCGGTGGCGGCTGGTTCAGCAAGATGACAGGGGACAGGCCCACACGCTTCATCCTCAGCCCTCTCACAAGGTGCAGCCGCTCGCGTGGCGAGAAGCACATTCAACAATCCGTATCAATGCGAAGGATGCAAGCATGGGGGCTTGAGTGCGGGCTGCGTGGCATCCAGCAGCAGCAGCAGCAGCAGCACCCCAGTACAAACAGTGCGGCAGGTAGTCCGTCTGCAGCGCTGGTGTGCTTCCCTGTGTGCATCAAGCTCTTGCAGCCCATGCACCTGTCTGCCTCGACCTCCTCGTCATGACTTCCGTGCACGTGCGCGCCGTGCCCCTGCAGGTGCCTGCACACTGCTTCGCTGGTGCTGCAGGGCGTGCAGGCCAACGCGACCAATGTGGAGGAGTATGTGCGCGAGACGTTGGGCATGGACACCTGCGATGCACGGCGCAGCGTCTCAGACCCCAACAGCAACCCTGCGCCACAGGTGCGCACACCACTCCTGCGGCCTTGTGTGACTGCACCCGGGAGGCACTGTGGTGTGCTGCATGCTTGCAGCTTCTGCTGTTGCAGCTATGGGTGTACATATGGCCCCCGTGGTTTGAGCTCCTGGCATGAAAACGCCCAGTGCTATTTGCCGCCTGTGCCGCTGCTGCGGCTGCTGCTCGCTGCCAAAGAGCCCTTTCTCCTTTCAACAACACAGGCACGGAGTGTATGCCTCTACACCAGACACATGCTCAGCAGCTGCTTGGCGTACCTTTGAGAAATGCGGCCCGTGCAATGACAAGGATTCAACCTGCGACAATCTGTGCCGCTGCTGTTGTGGCTGCTGCCTTCTCTCCTGCCGCAGGAACCCTGCTCCTATGACTTGGGCCTCGCCAGCAGCTATCCACAGTACAAGTACCGCGTGTACGACCCTAGTGACGATGCTGACCGCAGCTTTGGTCTGTTGGGGGACTCAGACCACCTGTGGACCAAGACGGAGCGCGAGCGCCAGAAGCACCAGGTGCCTGAAAAGCTGTGCTAAAGGGGCGCTGACAGCACCGCCACACAGGATGCCAGGGTCTGCAGAGCCTGCTAGCGCGCAGCAAACAGCATTGCGCAGAGCGCTCGGATTGCGAATGCATGGGATGGTGCGATCGCACAGGGGTGCATCATCGATCATTGGTTGGCCTGGGGGCTATATGGAGGGAGGGGCGTATTGTTGGCTGTGTGGTGGCCCTTAGCAATGCCGAAAGTTGTCACCGACTGTTGAGTGTTCTGGCTGCTATGTACTCTGCTGCCGCCTGCAAACTTTTCAGGTGAAGCGCGCCAAGAAGTTCCTGGACATTCTGTTTGAGCACGCCCCCGAGAAGGTGGTGGTGGTGGTCACACACAGCGGCTTCACACGCAGCTTGCTGCTGGCTGTGCAGCGTGAGCCTTACAGGTGCGGGAGCCTCACCACTTGCGTCAGTACCAGACCTTGCACATGTGAAGCGATGTGTACTTCAACCAGTCAAGCATGCGCTGGACTCTAACTTGTCTTTGGCCTGCGCTCTTGTGTCTAGTGATATGTCGCACTGATTGTTGCTGCTGCTGCTGCTGCTGCTGTTGCTGCTGCAGGCCAATGAATGCTGAGCTGGTGCCTGTCATCGTGGATAAGGCCAGACGTCGGGGCGGCACTGCAGGTGCAACAGTCAACCCACAGCAGGTGCAGCTGGATGATGATGCAGCGGAGGAGGCGTGGCTTGATGCTGTGCTGTCAGGCTATCAGGACATTGAACTCAGTGAGGATGACAGGATTCGCAAGAACGGCGGCAGCAGCATCATGAGCCAGCAGCCACGCCAGGTCAGCAGCAGCAGCAGCAGCAGCAGCCACCCCTGCATTCTGCGCAGGCTGATGGGCAGGCTTTTGACGCTCTGGAGGGGCCAGTGAGCAGTACTATGACGGCTGCTGAGAAGCAAGTACGGCATTGCGACACTGCTCAACAGACCGCAGGTGCACAAGTAACAAGGCCAGCGTGCATGCCTTGCTGGCAGCTGCCTGCAGAAGAATGTTTACAGCATCCAGCCTCGCCTGGGCCGGCAGGCGATGGCCATGGCTGCATGTGCTAAGGGTGTGGCCCCTGGGCCAGTCAGTGGTGCACTACTGCCTTGCAGGATGCGGCTGAAAGCCCTGCAAAGAACAGCCAGCATGCGGCGGCACAGCGTTGCGATGCTGTAATGGACCAGAACTGGGTGCATGGCACATGAAGCTACAAATCATAATATCAAGTGCTGCTGCTTATTACATGATTGTGTATCAATGCGCGCGCCCAGCATCAGCTGTGTGCTTGAGCACACGAGCATAAAGTCTACTGCTGCTGCATCGTGCGAAACGGTGATTCGATTGCGCATGCACTTCACCGTGACGTGAAAGGGATTGTGCCCCTGAAGCTCCCTACTTGGATCTGGTGCTTGCTACATGTCTACTGTGTGTTCCATTGTTATGCGCCCATTACAGTGGGTGCACGCAGCAGAGATTGCATGCAGGAGGTGGCAGGCTGTGTGGCACTCCTTTGCTTGCGTGCTAGTGCCGTGTCCTTGCACACGCACTTCACCGTCCAGCGGAGCATTACAGTGGGTAGAGCCGGCATTGCTTAACTCTGCAAGTTGCTGATGCCAATGCAGCTTTGCTTGAGGGAGGCCGGGTGACTCTGCTTCGAGTCCGGCTGGGTTAAATTGCTGCTGCTCATTACTTCACCGTGTCAGCATGTGAGAGGACACGGCACTAGTGTCAGCATGTTTGCAGCATGAGCAGTTTTGCAGTGCACAGTTTTGGTGTGTGCCTGACCACATGGGTGTGCTCTTGCTGCACAAAAAGGCAGTGTACTAAGAAGTTTAATGCAGTGTTTTTAGGGCAGTCTGTGGATGTTCGAATGATGTAGCTCATCTCCAGTTCACCCAAAGCTGTTTGGCAATTGTTGGGATGGTATGCACTGCGTTGCAGTGGTTTGCTGATTGTTATGCATCAGGTTGTTTGCTGATTGCATGCCACAGCCGCACTTGGTCAAATTCGTTGGTAGTGCAGCAGAATAACTTTTTGTACCCGCATGATTGGTAGGTGCTGCTCTGAAAGCTGGTGCTGCTGCTCCTAACTTGACTTGGGTTGACTGTCAGCGCCGGTGCATTTGACATGCACCCACGATCTTTTCGAGTTAAGCGCACGAACACCCTCGACTTTATATGACCATAAGTGCATTCACAGCGGCACCGGCTCAGTAGGTTTTGGGAGGTACCACTCGTAGTAACTTCGACTCTCGCCGAGCGGTCGGACATCTTTGCCCCACGCCTTCCGCACGCTGACACTTTACTTGCTACTTAGACGAACGCCTATATTATCACATGGGTCCTAAGGTGCAGATGGTAAGCACTGCTGCTTGTCTGCTGCTTTCTTGGATCTATGGTGATGCGTGTTCGTGCTTTCTCGAATGATATCATGATACTAAGCTCGTTATTCCCTGTGACTTGCAGGCTCGCTCTCGAGTGCCTGTGGCCAAAGTTCAGCTGAAGTCGACTGCACACAAAGCAGTGCTTCACTTGGTAAGTTTCAGTTTACTTACATGTGGGTGGGTTTGGTTTTGGAGGCCTTGGTGCACTCACAGGTAGCCTGCATGGCCTGCTATGCTCATCAGCCTGCCCCATGTTGTGTTTATCGCAGGAAACACCCGTGGAGTGCCCTTTATGCATTGAGACTCTTGATGACACGGACAGGGACTTCTTTCCATGCCCCTGCGGGTGAGTGGTTAGCTGTGGGTAGAGGACTGTCAACACAGCGAACAGCACCACCAGTCTCGCTAGCAGGTTGCTGCCAAGCCTTTACTGGGCAGATTCGGGAGAGGAAGGCGTTCATGGTGTGCCCATGACTATGATGGTGGTGCTTGCTGCTGTCTGCAGGTACCAGGTGTGCTTGTTCTGCTACCAGCGGTTGCAGAACGAGTACAACAACACCTGTCCGGGTTGCAGGCAGCAGTATGGGGATGATCTGGACGCGGTGAGGCAGCACATAGAGCGGAAGCACAAGCAGCAGCAGCATGAAGTGACCGTGGCTGCACGCACAGCAGCCAGCAGTCATGCAGCTCACGCACATGCTGGTCACGGGCATGCGCATGGCCACCACAGCCACGCGCATGTGCAGCACCACAGCAGCCAGCCGGTGCATGGCGGACAGTCAGGCGCCCACAGGGGGCTTGTTGCGGCATCCGGCAGCAGTGCAGCAGCAGCTGCTCCCAAGCAGCGACATGCACAGCAGCTTGAGCCAGCAGCGCCAGCAGCACCAGCAGCAACGGCCAGCCATGCTCGGGCAGGGCCCTGCGAAGCAGCGAGCAGCAGTCTACCTGCGACAGCCAGCTGGGTGTCTGCTGCGGCGCACAGCAATGGTGCGTCAGCGCACGTCAGTGCGCTGGACCCGCTGGCCGCCGACTTGCCGCCACCGCCCACCACAGTGGACGAGTCTGCCTGGCCAACACTAGGTGTTGCAGCAAGCAGCAGCACCAGCAGTCAGCAGCAGCAGAATCACCAACTGAACAGCCAGCAGCAGCACAAGGAGAACGGGCTGCAACGGCACCACAGCAGCAGCAGCTCTCTGTCGTCACTGCACAACCATCAGCAGCACAGTCAGCAGCAGCAGCAGCAGCAGCCATCGCAGCATACAAGCCCAGCCAGGCATGACACGGCACGCAGCAGCTTTGACAGCATCAACAGCAGCGCGCTACTGCCTGGTCAAGACGAGCAGCAGCAGCAGCAGCAGCAGCAGCAGCAGCAGGTGCATCTTGACCGACGCGCCAGCAGTGAGTTCACAGCGGTAGAGGTAACCACAGTTGTGGCGGGCTCTCGGCACTCGGTTTGTGTGCCGGTGTCCAACCACTCGGAAGTAGCGCCTTTTCCAGAGGCAGCCACACTGCTGGAGATGCTTCAGGCAGCAGTGAATGGCAGCAAGCTGTCTAGCACCGAGGCGGCGGTGCAGCTGGTGCAGTGCCTGCGCAAGCTAGAGGCCGACAGCCAGCACAAGCAGCAGCAGGTGTGGCTGCAGCAGGCGCTGGCGAACGGCAACCAAGCACGCAGCAGCAGGCCTGCTGGCATGCGGCACAGCGGCAGCTCCAATGGCCGGCCACCAGCGGCGCCGGGAGCAGCGGCGCGTGCCCCGCCGCCAGGTTTTGGCGGAGCTGCTCACAACAACAGCAAGCCATCAGTGTACGCGCCGCACCTGCAGCATCAGGAGCTGGCAGCAGCGCGTGGCATGCCGTACAGGCCTGGCGGCGTCGGGCAGCCGTCGCTGCAGCAGCAGGCGCAGCAGCAGGCGTCAGCCAGTGAGAACTATGCGTCGCAGAGCAGCATGCGCAGCGTGGACAGCAACAGCAGCCTGTTCAGCCAGGGCTCCACGCTGTCGCAGTCTGCAGGCCTGTGGACTGACAGCGGGCTCCCGGGTGTGGACTTTGCAGGAGTGGGGGGCCTGGGGGGCGGCATCCCTGCTGCCGTGCCTGCACGGCTGCAGATGCTCTGGGCAGGTAGCGGTGGGCAGCAGGGAAGCACACAGGCAGCTGCAGTGCCGGCTGCAACCGCTCCTGCTGCTGCTGCCAGCATGGCAGGCTTTGGCGGCAGCGTCAACCCACCACCTGGGTTTGGCGGCCTTGCAGGAAGCAGGCTGATGAATGGCGCGTACAACCCACTGTCTTATGCAGACATGGGCGCAGCAGCAGCGGGCAAGGGTGCTGGAGCGGCTGGTGCAGCTCCTCCTGGGTTCAACTTTGGAGGCGTGGACGCTGGGCTGAAGCCGCAGCAGCAGCAGTCGCTCTACCGGCCCTGGGCATGAGAGTGATGGCACTGGGAGAGAAGTAGTGGAGTGTAGCAGCAGGTTGCCTGGTGCACGGTGCTGATGAGCAGCAATGCTGTGCTTGGCATGTAGCTCCTGCATGTCGTCAACCAGTAGTGCTGATCTGTCTGAACCAGTAGTGGTGGTGTATGGGTGCCTGTTACTTTCGGAAGTCTGCCGTGTAACCATGGGCTCTGCTGGTGCCAAGCTGATGCCCCCGAATGGTGCTGCGTTGGTGAGCGTTGACCGTGCCATGCTTTTCAGAACACAGTAAGAGACGAGGTGCGTGGGAAGCTAATAGGCCCACGGTCTTAGGCTGCTTACTCCAAGAAAGTTAATGGAGGGTTCAAGGCTTGAACCTCCAGTATGTCGAGCGCAACAGCTCTGCTCAAGACCTTGTACGCGTTGCGTTCGCTGCCATTACCATCCAGGCTCGCAGTTATTTTATTCTTGCTGATATCTGATTGCCGATTGTGGCTTGAGGCTGCCCTGTGTAGTGAGTACATCAGCACAGTAGACTGCTGAACATCAGCATCAACTCCAAGGCTCGCACGCTTGTGGCAAACAGCTACATACGCAACCTGAACAGAGATTTGGTGACATAATCCTCTTGATACGCGCCATCTTGACACATTGGCAGTTGAGCAAGAAGCAGCAAGCAGCCATGTTGTCGAGCTCTTAGTCAAGACGAGGACGCATGGTCTGCCAGTCTTAAACGAGGATTACCATGGCGCAAGTGGGGGCTCCACCGTTGCCACAGACAGGGTAGGGTGCCAGTGTTGCTGCTGCTGCTGCTGCTCTGGCGTGAAAGTCATTACCTTTCCATGATGCTACCATCCGGGATCTGCTTCAAGGAGTTCTGCTGTGCCTCCATATTAATGATCTTTGCTATGTGACGGCGCAATAGCGTCTGCAGCAGTGTTCCCTACACGTGATGGCATGCCATCCCTAAAGCTCCTCGTCCTGCTGTTGGTGGGGGTGCTGTGGACGATGCACAATAGTCATTCTTCGTCTGGTGCTTGCAGGATGGGCCCTCCAGCTGCCCGAACTCATCATGCAGCAGACCCAAGCCGGCACAGACAGGTACTTGCAGTCTGCAGCTTGCAAATTGATTGCTGCTGTGCGCAGCCCCGCGCTGTGTGCACAGGGGTTGCAGCAGCCCCTCCACCTGTCGCTGTATGCAGCTGGTGGCAGCATGCACTGCAGCGCATAGCCACACCCCAGCTTCCATCATATGCACGCTATTGCTCTGCAGTCGCAGCACTTCCTGCAGTACTGGCTTTGCAAATCTACAGCAAGCTCCCATTCTGCCATCCTGCTCATGCTGCACATGTCACCTTACTTCATTGCACTGCGCTGCAAACACTACACCCAAATCGTGCTGCTACGGTTCAGCAGCACCACCAGCAGCACAAGGGCCGGCCCCCAGGCAGCAGCAGCGGGGCGGCAGCAGGCAGGCGCCATCACAAGCAGCAGGCGGCAGCAGCGAGGCCCAGCGGTTCGTCTGCGGCAGCAGCGCAGCGGGGGCCTCCCGTGCCGGCGATAGCAGCAGACGGCACAGCAGAACTCGAGAGGCTGCGCAGAGACACGCCCTTCATCTGCAACATTCGGTTCAAGAACGACTTGCCGGAGGTGCGCGGGCAAACGGCGCAGCTGCTGCTTGTTGTGGTGCCTGAGTGCTGCCGTCAGGCACGGCAGCGCACAGCAGTGTTGCAGAGCACCACTGATGCGAGGGTGCAGCAGGGAGGGAGTGCTGCTGTTGCTGCTGCTGTTGCTGTTGCGTCTGCTGCTGCAGTGCACACTGGGCACAGCGAGCAAAGCGCAGCACAGTGCTGTGGACGTGTAGGCTGGGCAGCTGCTGCGCTGCATCCCACGCAGAGCACTGCGCCTGAAGCAGCTCCTGGCGCTGCAGCCAGGTTGGGCCGCAGGTAGAGCAGCACTTGCGGCTGTTGTGCTGTGGGCAGGCCCTGTCAGCTGCGGGCAGGCTGCAAAGCACATGCAGTACACAGAGGGCAGACGTGTGGCATGTGTGTGTGTGTGTTGTGGTGCTGGTTCCACTGCAGATTCCGTCGGACCCCAAGCTGCTGCTGTCCAGCTACGAGCCCGACAAGCTGTCGCGCTTCTTTCTCACAACCATAGAGCAGCAGCCGCGCCGCGAACTGCTGCTGCCAGCTGATGCAGGCGTTACCATCAGGTGAGGCCAGCAGCAGCAGCAGCAGCAGCAGGAGTGTCAAGCAGACAAGCATGGCAGATACCACATGAACAACGGTGCTGGACGTGGTGGCAGCAGCAGCAGCAACAGCAGCATCGGCCGTGTGAACGATCAGCAACACAACCATGCAGGGGCTGCAGGCACTGCCGGCGGCCGCCACAGCATGCTGCCTGCCGCACATTCGGCAGCACAGCGTGATCAGTGGCCACTGACGGTTTTGTATATATCGTGCAACGCACGCCACCTGCACTGCCAAAACACCACTTATCTGGACATAAACCGCTGTGATGCGCCCAAACACAGCAGGCTTGCACAGGCTGTTCGTCCTTGCCGTGCACGTGCGTGTGCCGGTGCACCTCAAAGCGCCGTGTCGCCTGCGCCTGCCTGCAGCTTGATGGACCTTGAGCGCTACGATGCGCCGCCGCTGCAGCCTGGGGAGCGGCGCCGGTTGGATCCCGCTGATGAGGCTCTGCTGCAGGTGATGCGGTCCGGCTGCAAGCATGTGCTGTGCAGCGTTAGCTCGAGGTTGTCATGTGGAGGTTCACTTCGACCCAGCACGATCAGCATGTGGCACTCGGATGCAGGTTTACTGTTCACAAACTTGTGCCGCTGCCAGCCTGCTGCCCTACTTCCACACTTGTCCGTGGCGGTGCAACACACCATCTGTCTCTGTTCCTGTGTGTGTTGCTGCAGGATGTGGACAGTCTGCCAGCCACAGGTCAGGCAGTGTCGCCGCTCAAGGTGAAGCGTGCCACCAAGGGCCAGGGCCCGTCGTGGCTGATGGCCACAACATACCTCACCAGCAGTCAGGCGGGTGCAGGCGGCCGAGGAACGGCAGCTGCAGCAGCAGGCCGCTTCCAGCCTGCGCAGCAGGAGCTCACACGAGAGCAGCAGCTGGCTGACATTGAGGTGGGTTGTCAGGTGGTGGCTCACAGCGCTGACCTGTGGGCTATGGCTGGCAGGTATCGGCAGGCATATGCTTCGAAGGTATAGGCGGCTGCCGCCTCATGCCTTGCTGTTGCTGGCTGTTTTGCTGTTGCTGCTGTCTTGCCTCCCAGCTCTCATCTTTTGGCAACACCAGGTCATGACCACATATGCAAGGTTGTGTCGGTCACCTCGCTTCCGCGCTGATCCTGTGCTGGCTCCTCGCATCTTCGAGCTCATGGCTGGACCCACATGCAGCTGTATCGTCACATAGGCAGCATCACCACTGCCGCTGCTCTGCTGCTGGTGTCGTTGCTGCTGCTGCAGGGCACGTTTGCCGCTGCCCAGGGCCCGCACGTGCACCCCAGCAAGCCCGGCGTGACTGCTGTGAGCAGCGTGCCCATCTTCCCGGACTTTGCCAGCTGGGAGGACAAGTACGTCACCGTCAGCTTCGAGGAGGGCGACCCCGTGCAGGACAGCAGGGCGCTGGGGCAGGTGGGTCTGGAGCTGCACAGGCCCTGCCGCTGACAAGTGCAGTGCAGCTGACCAACAGTGTGCCGCTGGCTGCGATGTGGCAAGAACCCAAACTGCTGCGGCTCCAACTTGCAGCCGCGGGTACGTTGTTGTTGCCGCTGCTGCCGCCTTGCCGGCAGTTGCAGGACCCTGCACTGCTTCTCCAGTTGACCAAGCTGCGTGGTGAGGTGTTGCGAACGCACTCGTCCCTGACCTCCCATAATCCTGCTGCTCCTGCCGCTGCTGTCGGCCCGATGCGCCTGCCAACTTGGGCACCCGTCTCTTGCAGGTGCGGGATGCTGAGCTGCGAGCGCAGCTGGTGTCCCGCTGCATGATCAAGTCGTACCAGCCGCAGTCGGGCAGTGAGCCCGCCATGGGCCTGCTGGTGCCACGCGCTGCGGCAGCTGCTGCTGCGTCTGGGCAGGCGCTGGCTGACGGCTGCAGTGCAGAGGAGCTGGAGGGGGACTACAGCTGGGACTGCGAGTACAGCTTCGACCTCATCGTAAGTATGATGGTGTGAGATGTTGCACTTGAAGGTGTTGCAAACGGTGCTAGTGTGCGCAAGTTTTGAGAGACGCAGGAAGGAGAAAGCTGGCACGCTGACATTAGAGTGTAGCTTTATAGCTGGGGTGGCTGGTGCTGAGTGACGCCGAGGTTGCTGACTCCTGCCGCCGCTGCCATTGCTGCTGCTGCCTGCTGCTGCTGTAGACGCGTGAGGGTCACAAGCCTCATGAGACGCTGCTGCTGATCATGCACGAAGACCGCGTGGGCTACTGCCAGTTTGACGGCCAGGTCAAGCTGCGCAAGCGCAAGCGGCAGCCAGGAGACGAGCCACGCCCTGAGAAGGTGCGGGTGGTGACGTGGTGGCGCTTTGGACATAGCACGTGTTTCCAGTCCTCGTTCATACGATCTAGCTGGTTTGCATCTGCCTTGCACTTGGCTTCCTGTGCTTACGTACAGTGCCATGCCTGGTGGTTCAACCACTACTTGTTTATGGTGCACGCTGCCTCCTGCTATTGAAGCCAAGCCGATTCTTCAGGCATGCATAACAGCTGCGTAGCTACGCCTCCCGAGCTGCAGTGACCACCCACAACAGCTAGTCATATAAAGTCGTGACTGTGTCCTGCTGCGATGTCTGCCCCGCCTCTGCTGCAGGCGTGCATCTACAACCGTGAGTTCAAGCCTGCGGAGCTGCAGGAGCGGCTCAACAGGCAGCTGGAGCTGGATGCATTCGAGGCAGCCATGGAAGACGAGGAGGGGGGTGACGAGGCTGGGGAGGAGGAGGAGTATTGATCACTGCTGTGGCGCACGCACGCAGCAGCAGGAAGATGCCTGCTAGCACTAGGTGTCAGCAACCGGCAGGACAGCAGAACACCCTACTGAAGAGGCATACTGCATAAACGGCGGGCAGGGAGGAGGACGACACAGCGGCTGGCTTAGTGCAGCATGCAGAGCTTGTTGACAGCAGCTGCCAGTGGACGCATGTGTGTGACCAACTCTTTAGGCAGGAGTGTGAAGGGTTGCGGTAATGGGCACATTGTATAGCACAAGGAGTGTGGGCTCGGCTGAGGAATGCAGGAGGCCTCTGCTGGGGTGACAGGGACCGCCTCCCACCGGCATGCAAGCCTTGCTTTTGAGTCAAAAGCTGAGCTGGCCTAGCCAGTGCTGACAGTACAATGTGTCCCAGGTGTGAGAGGACACGGCACTAGCATGCAGTACACTGGCAGCCCACCCAACCCCCCGCATGAAAGCGAATGACTGCTGCTGCTCATGCATGCAACGCCAGGTGTCTACAGGAACATGTAACATACAAGAGCGCTTGTCCCGACCATACAAAGAAGTCCATTATGATGATGATGATGATGATGATGTTACCAGAATGCTGCAAGAATGTTGCAAAAATTGTCGACCAGCACCCAAACATATGCGCAGCCCTCTGTGCTAAAACGCATTGCGTGGTACAAGTGCATTGGCAGATGCTGTGCTTGAATCCGACCACTCCACATGCTGTACTGCATGCTAGTGCCGTGTCCTCTTACATGCTGTGATATGCAGCTGCTGTCACAGCTCAAGCTAAAACCAATAGCGTTGCTGCAGCCGCACACAGCGCAACCTCACCCGGTGCCAGAAAAGTAAGAAAAGCATGCCCTCTTGGAACAGCTGACCCCATGATGTCCTGCCCTGCCGCACGTACTTGGAACACTTCCATGCAGCCAGCAAGCACACTGGCAGTGACTGTGAGAGCAAGCAAGAATGTTTGAACACCCAGCACAGCACAAGATGCTGCACGCCCAATCCATTATCAGTGCATGTACCTCACAGCATAGGTCATTACAGACCTAGCACAGCAACAGCCATAAAAAAAGAGAACTTCTGCAAGACGTGCTGCACCACACTGTGGCAGCAGCTATATTCCAACCCCACAACACGTCCATTTGACGGCCGTGGTCTACCGGGCACATGTTCATAGAATCTCATGCGCACATCACAGAGCTGCCAATTCTAGGCTCCCCTACTTTATCATAGGTCACCAAGGACATACCGACTTTGGTGAACACCAACCGTAAGACAACAGCGCACATCACGGCCATGCTGCAGCTGATGTGTGCGACCCAGCTAGTGCCATGCTGTAAGAGGCTGCTTCAGCGGTCGCAAGGACGACAGAAGCTGCAAGCGACACAGTACCCGTACACAGGGCAGCATAGGGCTGCACAGCCTGCATCAGTGAGCAGGCATATGTCCCTGACTTGGATGTCAGCAAAGAATCCCCGAAGCTGACAGCAGACAACGCTGCCGGCACCTGCCATGCAAAGCCCCATGTACTTGCAGTACGTGCGGCACCCCCAGCCTATGCAGGACAACCGGCTTGCTTTCAGCACAAGGCTGTACACCCATACACCCATATCTGTAAAAGCATAAAAGCTGCTGCTGTGAGGAAATGAGATGCTAATGTAGCGTGGAGGTTCACTGTAAAAAAGTGCTCTGTCTCTAAACGTGTCAAGGCTGTCCCTCTATGAAACCTCTCCTGCCTGTCGTACCAAGCTGTAATTCGCTCACATGCCGCTCCCTTGCCCTGTGGTACCATTTAAAAGACGCCCATGTGAGCTGCAGGCGCTGCCAGCCTGCACATCACATGCAGCCTCTCATCTATAAGCTGCGTTTCTGCAACCGGCAGCCTGATGGCACGCCAGGCAAGGTTGTGGAGGCTGGTATGCCATCCCTGCGCAAGCATCTGGGTGCCTCCGGCCCTCCTGCAAGGTTGCATGTGACTGCTGCTTGCTGCTCTGCTGCTGAGGTTGCTCGCGCCAGTTGCTTGTGGCTGCTGTGTTCACTTCTTCTTCTTGCTGCCCTGCACGGCAACGCCCGCGGTGGTGACGCCGCCCGCCTTGGCATGCAAGTCCACACATGCAGCCTCATCAAACGGCAGCTTGGGGTGCTTGTTCTCCCAATGCAGCTGCATGATGAGCAACCGGCAGCAGCAAAGCAGGGTTAAGGTGTCGCCTGACAGTACATTCGGTGTGCCCTGGCTGAGGTTGAGCCTCGACTCGCTTGAGCCTTGGCTCATCGCAGGTAATTTTGAGCGCTCGCTGCCATGCTGTGCAGGCTGCACTTCCTGCAGGTTGCACTTCATGCAGGGCAATGGTCTTGTGTGGTATATAGCGGTGCAGGTGGCAACAGCAGCTGACACCAGCGCTGCTGCTAACAAAACAAGGCAGCAGATACCCAATGGAACAGCTGGGCGGCAGCAGGCTGCATGTGAAGTGTAAGCACTGCTCACAGGCAATTAGCTTGCTGGCCAACACACCTGCATACTCTTCAGGTCTGGGGCTGCCGTCTTGCAGGTAGGACACATGTATTTGGCGTGGCCAACAGCGCCTCCCTTCCGGTCCTGCAGGCCCGCCTTGCCGCCTCCCATGTTGGTGGTGGCAGCATGCACTTTTGCTTTGATCTCGGCGGCTGTATGTTTGGCTGGCTTTGCTTTCCCCATGTTGAACGTGCAGGCCTTGCCTCGCTCAAAATTTGCTGTGTCGATTTTTGGCCCAGCTAGGGTGTCGCGCAGGCCAAAGCCACAACTGTAAAAGCGGTCAACCTTCCTGACAACTACAAAAGAGAGACGTGCATCCACTTCATGTGATGGGCGACGGGTTCGTGTTCAGCACTGCTAGGCCCTGCCATGACAGCTAGTGCTGCCAGTTGGCCCAGTTGCTGCAGGCATAAGTGCGTCTTACAGTCGTATCGATCATTCTGCTTTGATTTACATGTTCTTGTCAGTGCAGCTGGAGCAACCAGTGAGGTGGTTTGCCTGTTTGTCACCCATCAGCCTGATTGGCGCCGCGTTTGCTTTTCAAGGCAACTTAACTCTAAGTGAGCACCGGGCAGGATATCAGCCACTCATCTGGACCGAAGCTTCGTGCTGCAGTGCTGGTTTGGGCCTGTTGCACCCATCGCAGTACTATCTGATTATGATTCGCTTTATTTATCAAAGATAACAGGCAGCGTGTAACCACACCAGCAAAGCACAACAACCAGACCGACAGTCACCTTGCTGCACTCCCTTAGGAGGCTTAAAATTGTGTCAGTGCTAGCTAAAAACTTAGCACAGCTTGCATAAACGCTGGCGCTTACTTGCTGGTGTGCCCTAGGCAAGCAGCACCAGCGCAAAACGCTTCCCGCTGACCGACTCCTACTCCACCAATCAGCTACAGGCACTGGCAGTACATTCGCTCTGATCCTTCAAATTTCATATCATTGACCCTCCCGTTTGCTTGCAGGACGTGCGGAGGCCGTTGAGCGTGACAGCACCAGCATCGTTCGCTGAAGGCCAGCAGCCTGGGTTCCTGAGCATCTTGGGGCAAGGTGGTGACCAGCAGCGGCAGCGCCCCTGCCGCAGTTTTCAGTGCGCTTGTGGCAGCACACACATCAGCCGGTGCCGCCGGTGTGCCAGCAGCTGAGGTGCAACAGCTGCTGGTTCCACACAGCACAGCCAGCAGCGGCACAGCCACGTGCGTTCAGCTCAGCAGATCTCACTCATGCCGGTGTCCCTAGCAAGGAATCTTGATGCAGCTTTCGTTTCAGGCAGCAGTGATGCAGTTTGGGCAGATGACAGTGCATCATCCTCAGCTGCGGCAGTGGCAACGATGCCGCAGGGTATGCGGCGCGTGGCGTCTGCACCAGCCTTCAAGCATGCCAGCGCGTATCAAGGCCCTTGCGCAGCAGTTGCCGCAGCACAAGCAGATGCAGCAGCAGAGGTGGCAGCAGTAGCTGCCGCAACTTCTGCCAGCACTAGCGCTATCAGTGCTCAGCCTGCTGCAGCAGCAAGCGCCAAGCGCTCTGGCTGGCTGTTTGGCAATCGGAGCAGCAGCAGTCGCAGCGAAGGGCGCGCCGCAGCTCGTACTAGCTGCAGTACTTGCAAGGGTGGCCGCTGCAGCTGCCTGGAGGTATATGTGGTGTCGCGCTCTTTCACAGAGTTTGGCGGGGACGTGATCAAGCGTTTGCCGCAAGAGGCCAGAGATCACATGATTGACATGGGGCTGTGTCATTACATGACCGTGTTCAGGACTCCTGACGGCCAGCTCGTGCAGTTGACTTTGGGCCGCTTGGGGGTGACGTGCAAAAGGCACATGGACCTGTTGCAACCTTCCTCAAGCGTGCACATGCAGCGGCGGTTGCACAGGCAGGGCAGCAGCAGCAGCAGCAATTCCTGCAGCTTGCAGCAGCTGGTGCAGGCGCTGGCAGCAGCGCACCGGTAGGCAGCTGCGGCAACGACGGTGGCGGCAGCAGCAGAGGCATGGTACACAGCCCCTCTGCACCGATGCTGCTGCCGCTGGCAAGCATGGACCTGTCAGGGGCAGCGGG
The DNA here is from genome assembly GCA_014080715.1 of Scenedesmus sp. NREL 46B-D3. Taxonomy (NCBI): domain Eukaryota; kingdom Viridiplantae; phylum Chlorophyta; class Chlorophyceae; order Sphaeropleales; family Scenedesmaceae; genus Scenedesmus; species Scenedesmus sp. NREL 46B-D3. Next base: position 7,588 of record JACERP010001182.1, on the reverse strand, counting down.
GGAGGCAGCAGGTGCAGCAATGCGTGGGGAGGTGATGGCAGCCCCAGAGCGGCGCAAGAAGTGAGTACACTTGAGCAGGCGCGAAGTCCTTGGCCCGTTGCTTTAGCTGTGGTGCTTCGCAGCAGGGTGCATGGCACCATGCCGTGTGCAGCTGGTGCACATGCTTGCGCAGCAGGGGGTCGGCGGCCTGCATGCTGTGTCAGCGCGCGCACCTCCTTGGTCGTGTCAGGTCATCTAAGGCCTGCTTGGTCTGCTGCTGAAGTCTGCTGCTGAAGGGAGGGAGCTGGTGTATCTGCTTCATCTGTGTCTTCCTGCTGGCGTCCGCTGCTGCTGCTGCTGCTGCTGCTGCTGCTGCTGCTGCTCAGGGGTGTCGGTGGCGAGATCCGGGAGAAGGCTCTGGAGGCGTTGCCGACGGCATCCATGTACATGGGCCGCACGCAGCTCAGCCTGGCAGACATCCGGCGCTACAATAATGCGCAGGGCAGCATGATGTACACGCTGCACGATAACGACTGCAGGTAAGCAAGAGGCAGCAGCCAGGCACAGCAGGAGGCAGCAGCCTCAGCAGGCTTCGGGCAAGCACAGCTCATGCTGTGTCAGGCTGGGGCATGTATGGGCTAGTGTGGTTGCCGTCGCAGGTGTGCCAGAGTCTGTTGGTGTTAGGCGGCCGCTGTCACATGCTGTGCTGTCCCTGCCACCTCCTTGCAGGCACTATGTGAACAGCCTGGTGCAGTATGCGACTGGTGTGGAGCGCAGCACGCAGCACCTCAAGCGGCACTACTTCCAGGCTCGCTACGTGGACAAGTAAGCCCTGTTTGGCAACGACTGCGCACCGCAATGCTCTGTTGTGTGTTTGCTTGAGCGCTCTTTCCTAAAGCTCGGCGAGAGCCTGTGCAAGCTGCAGCTGAGCAGACGCGTCCAGGCAGCTTCCTGGTGTTGGCGGTAGCACTGTGCCCACTGTGTGTGCTGCTGCCTGCCTGTCAGCAGCCTGGGTGCAACACTGTCAGCAGCCTGGGTGCAACACTGTCAGCAGCCTGGGTGCAACACTGTCAGCAGCCTGGGTGCAACACTGTCAGCAGCCTGGGTGCAACACTGTCAGCAGCTGGGTGCAACACTGTGTGCGGTGCATACGGCAGGAATTGCTCTGGCAACTCTCTGGCAGGGTAGTCACTGCTCTGCTACTGTTGCTGCCTGCACAACTCCTGTTTCAGGTGGCTGTGGTACGGCTGGTTCATCAGCGCGACTCAGCTTGTGACCGACGTGGGCAACTGGGGCCATGTCCAGGCAGGCGCTGCAATGACACTCCTGGCAGTCACGGGCCGCAGCACGCTGGCACAGCTGAAGACCGTGGCGTTGCCAGTCGTGCCTGCGCTCACACGCACGCTGATCCCAAGAGCTGCAGCTGGTGCAGCAGCAAGCAGCGCAGCGGCAGGCAGCAGCACTGCTGCAGGCGGGCTGGCCACGAGCCTGAAGCTCCCGGCGGCTCTCCTGCTGAAGCGGCCGCTCGCCAGCTCAGCAGTGGCAGCAGCAGGTGGGGCAGGTGCAGCAGCAGCTGCGATCCGCACCGTGCCGGACGCAGCAGCAGCAGCTGGCGGTTCCAGCGGTGGCAGCGCCGGGGCCCGTGGCGGCAGCTTTGGGGGCTTTGGCGCCTGGGGCCGGCCGTTGCAGCGCTTTGGGGAAGGCGTCGGGCAGGGGCTGAAGGGCGCTGTGCTGAGCATCCGGCGAGCAGCCGCTGGGCGGCGTGCTGCTGCAGCTGAGCAGGCGCGAGTGAGGGAGGAGACGGCAGCAGCAGTGGCAGCAGCAACCGCGCAGCAGCCACCGCGATCAAGCTGGTGGGGCGGCGGCAGGGCCAGGCAGCTCACGGCTGGCAGCCGACAGCCTGCGGCAACTGCTGCTGCTGCAGCAGCACCGACGGCTGTGATGGTGCTTGCCACCCCGTCTGTGGCTGCTCCGTCGCGGCGCTGGAGCACTGGCAACCTGCAACAACAGGAGCAGCAGCAGCGCAGGGAGCGTGCCAACTTCTTTGCTGGCTTAGGGCGCCATGTGAAATGGCTTGGCTCCACGGCAGCAACCGCCACCGGTACTATTGCCGTGCTGGCCAGCAGGCAGGTAGGCTACCTGGCTGACGGGGCGCACAGCAGCCCCGGGGCTGCAGCAGCAGCAGCAGCAATGTTCAATGGCAGCCACGATTGCGGCTTGCTGTGCCAGCAGCAGCAGCAGCAGCAGCAGCAGCCAACAGGATCTGCCTCGCCACAGCGGGCCGTGATGGGGCAGCGCAGCAGGTCGGCGCCGGCGCTGGCAGTGATAGCAGCAGGAGGGGCTGCTGCTGCTGCAGCGCCAGCAGGGCTGCTGAGCCCCTCTGCACTGCCTGCAGCAGCAGCCGGCACTGCGCCAGGAGATGGCCTGGACGACGGCATGGTCCCTGGCAGCTGCGGCGGCAGCAGCGGCGTTGCCTGCAGCAGCATGAGCGGGCGGGCGTCCAGCGTGGGGCGGCAGGTGCTGAACCTGCCTGCTCCCCGCATCTCTTGGGGCCGGCGGGCCAGCCATGCAGTGATTGTTGGGCAGTGACGGATGCCTGCTGGAATGCATGATGGGGTCTGCTCTGCTTCACTGTACCGGGTCGCAGCACAGTGCTTTGCGCAGGCAGCTGTTCAATGTACAGAGCTGTGTGGAGGCACCATGCTAAAAAGAGTGCAGGCTGGTGTGTTCTCTGCTGCTGGTGCGGCGCGCCGGGCAAAGGCTGCCAGCTGCAGACCAGACTAGCGTGTGATGATCGTTGCCTATCTTGCAGTGTGGCGTGCCAGTGGCAGTGTTTGTGTGCTGGATTGGCTGCACTCCATGTGGGCAGTGCCAATTGTGCTAGGATCGTAGGCGCCCCCTGGTGTTGTAGTGAATAATGGCTTTGCACTGAGACTTAAAGGGTGGGAGGTATCAGGGGGTATCAGGATGTGTTCTCCCATGCTGGTCGTGCATGTTGGTCAGGGGGGCTAGCACACCCAAACAACATTGCCAGCACAGGAAAACACCGCACTACTAGGTAGTTAAGTTCGGTAGCAACATTGATGCCATGCCCCTGCGACTGGCATGCTTCTGGTCCACATGCGCTGCAACACTTGCTGCAACACTTGTGCCACTGGCAATCAATCCGGGGCATCGGCTGGGTATGGCAGGGCTATGCATAGCGTGTAGGCGCCCACCCGCACCTGGACGCGTGTCTGTTGTGTCTCGACCCCTGGTAGGTGGACATCATGGGGCCAAAGCCAGCGTCCTGCTGGTTTCACTCACTTGCAGGCCATTGGTCGTGCACGCTGTGTGTGGTGTGCTGCCGTGCTTCTTGGGGCGCTGTGTGTTGGCAGTGATCAGCGCTGCACTGGCATCGGCGTGCGGTAGCGCATGTGACATTGACGGTGCCGGTTGTGTCTGCGCTTGTCGGCTGGTTTGTATGAAACTGCGGCCGGGTGTTGTGCCTCATCACCGCAATTGCCACATCAGCTGCCTGTTGCCTTGCGGCAATGGGTGGTGTAGTGGCTGAAGTGTGTTGTGGGCTGCCGTTAATGTCATCTGTCATAACAAACAACCAGGAGGTTAGCCTGCCCTCTTCCTGCAGCAGCCTGTGCATGTGCCTGCCAGCATGGCCCAACAGTGCCGCTGCATGCCTGTTCCTCACAGCAGATCATGGTGATATGTGTGTGCGCGCGCGCGAATGGCAACGCCCAGGCAGCTGATGGATCCCCTGCACATCCCACCATGTGCTCAGGCAGCCTCTTCAGCACTTGCGCCGCATACAGGGTGCGTGTCCTGCGTCAACGTCACGCTGTTACGAAGGTTCATATGTTGTGCTTCTGCTCAATATTTGTTGCGGCAGCAGCAGCAGGCGTGCGACCGGCTGTGACTGACCCCGCCACATGGTTGTGGCTGCTGTGCAGCTGTCCGCTGGTTTCAGAGCTTTGGGAAGAGACATGATGTGCCGAGGTGCATGCTGGTCTTCAATATTGTGTGCCGAGGTGTGTGCTGGGCTTCAACAGGGGCTGGCATGACAAGGCTGCGTCTGATGATGGGGTGCCTATGTGGTGCCTGTAGCGTAGGATGTATCATACTGGTGGGCTCATAAACTCCATGAGTCGCTGCGGGCTGCTCGAGTCCAGCAGCTGTTGAGGTGCTGGCTGCTGGGCCTGTTTGTCGCATGCATGCGTGCATGCAGAACATTAGGTAGTGGAATTTGCGCCGTGTGATGGCTATTTTTGTGGAAGGTTCTGAACATGTCCCGGTTTTGAGAGGGGTCCTGAGAACCGCGAGTTCTGCTGTCATGATGGCGCAGCAGTTGTGCCAGCTGACTTTGTGCACTGTGTTGGTGTGCACTGTGTGAGAGTGGCACATAGCAGCGGGTGTCTGCGCATACCCCTGCCGACGCAACGCGAGTGCAGTTTGTTTGTGATGAGAGGGACACATGTAGGCGCTGCCTGGTGGTGCATGACCCTAGGGCATGCACTGTACTGTTTTGCATGCATAGGATGCAGCATGATTGTGATGGCAGCTGTGGCACCTTGTGCTGTGCTGCCGCAACCGTTTTTGTTGAGAGGGCATTGCCAGCGCTTGCACACATTCACCTGCTTAGTAGCTGGTGACCTGGCAGTATGCCCTTGCTGATTCTGTGCAAGGCAGCATGCTAGCATGCACAGCGCTGTGCATGTGCTGTACAGCACAAGTTTTGTATGAGTGGTTACCTTCTGGGGTCAAGGCAATTGCTTACTGGTGCCACCAGTCTGTGTTCCTAGGTCACCAGTCACTGTTTGTAGGTCAACAGGCACAGGCTGTGCCATCTTTGCTGTGTGTATGGGCTTAGAGGCTTATTACACCTGATAGCGAAACTCTCATAATAGTGCGGCCCACTATTATAAGGAAAAAAAGTTGCACCGATAGTTGGTTTAATGAGCTAAAACTATTGATAAGTGTACATATATCTTATTTGGAGCGACCACGCAGCTGCTAGTGGCAGCGTTGCACTATTATGTTGAACCACTGTCAGTGCCGCTATTTGAAGGTTGGGGGGGTCAAATAGCGAAATACCGAACACGCGATCAGCTTGTTCTGAGCGTTGGAAACAATTGATATTGCTATTATTCATCGTTTCGAGGGGCTGCAACAGCCGAGCGCGGATCGTTGTTAAGCCAAGCAATGCCACCCAAGAACAAGCCTGTTGCTGCGTCCGCAGCTGATGCTCCTGTTGTAGTAAAGCAGGAGAAAGCAGGAAAACGCTTTCGTCTAAACTATGGCAAGAGCGGGGCGGTCGAGAGTCTGCTCATCAACCTGGCAGGACCCATGCTGATGCACTACCAGGGCAGCATGACTGGCAAGGACGCCAGGTTCCAGAGGCTGGCTGAGAGGTTCATCTCAGAGATACCAGTACACCGGGACTGCTGCTGAAGACGCTGGCAGCAGCACAGGCCGAGGAGTACCCGGATGAGGAGAACATTGCTTATCTGCAGCAGGCAGTGGCAGATGTGCAGCAGTTCATGCCACAGCTGGCCCATGTCACCAGCGAGACATGCCAGTCGAAGATCAACACCATGTGCGACAAGGTAGGAATCGTGCCTGATGGTTACTATACAGCAGGTGCTGCACCGGGGACAGTACGTGCACATGTGCCAAGTCTAACAATGCATTGTGACAGTTGATTTACATGTTCATCAGCGCATGGTGCAGACTGCCTGTTTCACTCAAGTTGCTAGTACCTGACTGCCTCTGCTGCTGCTGCTGCTGCTGCTGCTGCTGCCATCACCAGGTGAAGACTGGCAGGGGTACATACCAGAAGAAGGGTGAGACAGGCCGCACTACTAGCGAGGAGGACTTCAACATCGACGCTGGCAAGTGGGCCAAGAACTGGCGCCCCATCACAGCCTGGATTGAGCACTTTGGCAGCCACCCTGTGTGGGGCTTCAATGACCACTCAGGTGCGCACGTGCAAGTTGCACCATTGCGTGACTGTGCTTGTGGAGTGAAATGCATGTTGCAGCATGCTGGTTGATGTGCTGCTGCAAATGCCTTTCAGAGTTTGAATGCTTTGCTTGCTTCAGGCATGCATATACGCATCGCTATCTGTGCATGTTGCTGTTTGTTGTGCCTGTGCTTTTATGAAGGTCAACAACGTTGATTTGCGATGTTGCTGCTGGTGTTGCTGCTCTGTTTTTCTGCTGTTGTTCAGAGGGCACCCAAGTGCGCAGGTGCAGGCCCAAGAAGCAGGAGGTGGTGGAGGTGGTGTCAAGTGAGGAGGAGGAGGACCCAGCCATTGAAGTTGAGAGTGAGGGGGAGCCCTCCGGCCCACCACCCACCAGCGCAGCCACCCGCCGCAGCTTGCGCCAGGCTGAAGACGCTGCATCCAACGGCAGGTTTCATGAGCTGCTGGCAGCTGTTGGCGTGTCAGACATGCACATGTAACAGCAGATGCATGCACATACAACAGAACTGCTGCTGCTGCTGCTGCTGCTGCTGCTGCTGCTGCTGCTGCTACTGCAGTGCCAGGTTTACGGTACAGCAGATCCGCTGACTGAACATTGTGATGCAGTTTGCTGCACAGCTGCCTGATGTGTAGCCGCAGCAATTACCTGTAGCAATTACCTGTAGTAGTTGTCAGCACGGTCAGGCAGTCCCTCTCGCCGCAGTCTTGCTGATTTGTCCATGATGATGTTCTCCCAAGCACCTTTGCTTTCTTCTTGATTAGTGTCTGGCTGCCGCCTGTCGCTCCAGAGGCGCCTAGAGCGCCTTGGAACTGCAAACAACCGCATCATGCTGGGCTGCTGCATGACGGCAAGCAGTGCCAGAGCTAATGCAGTGTCAGCGGTCATGAGCTGCTCCAGTACAAGCGTTGTAGCGGCGATCATATAGACGTTGTTTTGTGTAGCGGTGCTGGCAAGGACGCCAGCTATCGTGCAGAGCACGACCAACATCCCTGGCTCCATGACAGCAGTAGTGGACAGCGACGTCTAGGAGGCGATCCGCTGCGGGAACTTCGAAATATAGTGCGTAAATGTACTTTCAATTGAACAGAAGAGTCGTGGCTGCTCAGTCGCCTCGCTCCGTGCTGGTTGTTGAGCATTGTTAGCAGTGCAATCTGCAGTGTCATGGACAGTGCCCACTAAGCCCCGAGTGACACGCAAACCTCAGCCCAATAGAACAAAAATGTTCATATCAATTATAATTGATCCATACAATAGCGTTTGAAGCCTTAAATTGCCGTCAAAATAGAGGGGCGCTAGTAGAATACAACTCTCAGTGGGCCGCACTATTATGAGATTTGCGGCCGCAGGTTGTAATAAGCCTCTTATCAGTGCTGGCTTTTGCAAGAGTGAGTGGGCCTTAATGGTGCTCAGCATTGTCCCTGCTGTTGGCTGGCGATGTATATCATACCGTGATATATCATACCGTTGGCAGGCAGCAACCTGTAAATGCACGTCCATAAGTGTGACCCCTGAGAGACGTTGCATGCATGATGTAATAAGCAACAGCACTCAAACCTAGCCGGAAAAGGGCAGCAACAACCAGAAGTGTCACCCGGATGCAAGGCTCGCAACCACATCGACGTGAACACGAC
>JACERP010001181.1:0-25935 GCA_014080715.1 Scenedesmus sp. NREL 46B-D3 | reverse complement strand
CTTTGTGCACCATGTTTGATTAGCACGAGTCAGCAGCCCACCAACTGCCACAGCAGCTGCACCATGCTGGCTGCGCTGCAGTCCGCAACTGCCTGCCGAGTTCATGTCACTGTGGCAGTTCCAATTCCGCTGCCGTGCCACATGGCTGCTGCTGCTGCTGCTGCTGCTTGGCATGTCCAGTGTAAGCAGTACTGCCCACATCTTCCATATATAGAGTAAATGCCACGCTAGCTGCGGATGAGTCCACAGCTCAAGCGTTCAAGTCCACTTCACCCACAACCCAGACTGTCACGCCCAGTGAATAGGAAACACAGCGTGGTTCAGTTTGAGTTCAGGTTCACAGGTGCCCCTCACCGCCAACATTGGAAGTGTGCAGCTCCGCGCTTGTGCATCGCATGCTGTGGCTGGCCGCTGCCTGAGCCCGCCTCACCTGCGTCATACACATTGTACGTGTTGACCCACACCGTGCCGGCCTTGATGCGCCGCACCAGCGCGTCGATCATGGCCCTGGGTCCTTGGCAAGCACGCCCGCCGCAAGGCCGTACGGGTTGTCGTTGGCGGCAGCGACCACCTGCAGTTTGGGTGTGCAGCAGCAGTGTGAGTTGGGTTGCCTGACCAAAGTTTATTTAAGACAGGTGAAGAGGGTGATTGACAGAAGGAAAGCATCAGTGCCGTCAGCTCAGTGCTGACCTGTGCGGCCGGGCACGTCGTGTGTTCCGCGTGCAGGCGTTGTAAAAGTGCTGCCGTTATTGTCGGTAACAGCAGTTGCCGACGACCACACGCACAGGTACAGAGTGTCAGGCACCCGGAGCACTGCTGCGTATCACTAACCCCAGATGCTGCTTGAAAGACAAGATGCACAGCCACACAGCTGCAAAGCCCACTGCGCTGTTCAAGCAGGCTGGTACAGGATCCTGTGACTGTCACTGTTTCACGCATCGCCCTGTACGTTGCTGTGACCAGCGCCTCCACCGAAGCCCGCACGGCATACTTGCTGCTGCTGGTCGTCGTCACGCAGACTCGCCTGCCAACTCCTAAGCCCTAGCCATGAGTCTGAACCCAGGGCTCTGTATATGTATTGCACTACAAACCCTGCAACGCCCACCTCGTCCATCTTGCTCCACTTGAAGACGCACTGCACCGGGCCGAAGATCTCCTCTTGCGCGATCTTGGCGTTGTTGTCAAACACCTCAAAGGCGGTGGGCTGGAAGTAGTAGCCCTTGTCGCCCACACGCTCGCCACACACAGCAGCTTGCAGGACTTATCCTTCTTGCCCTGCAGGACGGCACAACATGACACGAACATGTTCGTGTTCACATTACATAAGAATCTGGCTTCCCCAGAAGGCTCCTGAACAGCTTCATATTGCCCTGTGACAGGCACACTCGCCTCTCAACACTGTGCGGATGCACGTTTCATGGACCCAGCCTGCCCCTGCCACAAGGGCATAATGCGCCACATGCTTTACATGTACTGCTGGATCTGCTTTCAAGTGGCGGCTTGCATGTGCTGCCGCATAACACCAAGTCTGCTGGGTGGTACGGGTGTTTGCCAGTGGAGGTGACGACCACTGCACACATACTGCATTGCTTCTGCATGACCCAGGCCGTGTGTTGCCAGAGTACATGTGCTCACCACCTTGGTCATATTGCGGCTGGCGATTGTGCAAAGTTCGCTGCATCGCCATGCAAATTCATGTTGGCTGCGAGCAGTGCAGCCTCTGCCGGTACGGGTCCTACTCACCTCCTCAACGTACTGCTGGATCTTCTTCAGCTGCCTCTCGTTGATCTGGGGCCCGTGCTGAGTGTCAGGCTTGAAGGGGTCGCCCACTTTCCTGCAGGGCCGCAAACATAAAACCAGCAGCACCAGCACCAGCACCAGCAGCAGCAGCAGCCTGAGTATTGTAGGCGGCACAGCCGATTGAAACAGGGTTGCCAGGGTTGACAGGATGCAGAACAAGCTTTCATACCTCCTCATATGGTGCATGCAGCAGCATATGGTGTTGCTCTCAACGCTGCCCACCACATCTGCCCCAAACAGCGCCACTGCAGTACATGTCAAGACATGCGCCGCCCATCGGGAAGCCACTGTAAGGCCCCATCTTGCATGTTATGAAGGCAGTACAAACGTGCTCACAAGCGCAGTTACACAGTACACATGCGCTTACAGGGGCACTACACATGTCCTCACAGAGGCCAACAGAAGTTGGTGAACGACTGAGGCAGTACACATGTGCTCATATGGGCAGTACACATGTGCTCACCAGGACTGTAGTGCCTTGCAGTACTTGGCCACAAAGGCGTCGTAGATGTCCGCATGCACGTACAGCCTGGTGCCGGCAGCGCAGCATTGGCCCATGTTGTACAGCAGCCCCATGGTGGCCACCTGCGCCGACACATGCGGGGAAACACGAGGTGCAGCGTGCCATTTTTTTCATTATTTGCACACGGCAGGGTTTGAACCTCCGCCGCAAGGGAATAGTCAGTCCCCAAGCCACATCCAGGTGACACCCAGGCGATCAAGGCCAGGTCGTCCATTTCAGCGCAGTGGTTGACGGTGGTATGGAAGGCAGAGGAACGGCACCGACACGCATAGCAAGCTGTGCAAAGGCCGCTGCGTGTGTGATGTGAAGTACACAGTTGGTGCTTCCGCTCTCTTGTACACCAGGACACTGCAGCAGGCATGTTGTCTGATACTAAGAACAGAGGGACGGCACTAGCCGACCTCACTCTGCACGCCTGCGGTGGAACCACACGGAACACGCCTGCTGCATGCCAGCCAGCTCTGTGGCAGAAACCAACAACTGCCACACTGTGCTGATAGCACCACCCTCAAAGGCCTGTACACCCCCCCAAAAACATCAGGGGTCTTAAAACCCTAAGTCAACCGCTCCCCCCCTCCCTCACCTCCACGGCCTTGTCAATGTCCACATCAGGGCACACGACCACGGGGCTCTTGCCGCCCAGCTCCAGCGTGTAGGCCTTCAGCCCCGAGCCAGCCTTCTCGCCGACGCCACGCCCCACAGAGGTGCTGCCGGTGAAGGTGACCTGAGCAGCAGCATCAGCAGCAGCAGCAGCAGCAGCGCCGCATTGATAAGACAAAAGGCAGCAGCAAGAGCAGCAACATACAGAATGAATGAATGGACTGCGCGTGGTGTGTAGCTCAGCGACATGCAGGCATCAACGCCGTCGCTGAGGGTGCGGCGTGCATCTAGCGTGCCCCACCTTGTCCACCAAAGGGTGCTCAGTCATGGCGTCTCCCAGCGAGGTGCCAGGCCCAGTCAGGATGTTGAGCACGCCCGGCGGCAGCCCCGCCTGCGGGGCAGCCAGCAACAGCCAGCAGCAGCAGCATCAGCAGCGGTGAAAAAACATCCGCTGTTGCAGACGCAGGCCCAGCAGCTTTGCCACAACATCTGGCAGCAACGCCAGCAGCAGCAACATCAGCAGCAGCAGCACCCCCAGCAGTGGCAGCGGTATTTGAGCTTGCTGCAGCGGCACGTTGCGCCAGCCCCACCTGCTTGGCCAGGTCACCCATCAGCAGCGCGGTCAGCGCCGTCTCCTTGGACACCTTGATGACCACGGTGTTGCCGGCAGCCAAGGCCGGGGTGACCTTCCACGTGAACTCTGCAGTCGGGGTGGTGGATAGGGATCAAGCACACACCACGTCAGCAGCAGCAGCAGCAGTGAGGATGTCACCTACGCCACACAGCAGGCCACGCAATGGTTTGGCGGTCGTGTAGCAAGCTGCAAGTCCGGTGGGGTCGCTGGACCATCCAGCAAGCAGGCCTCATGGAAGCAATCCCTGCACTGCAGGAAGACAGCGCCCCAACTTCACGCTGAAGTTCTCACCCATGAGTGGGAAGTTCCAGGGTGTGATGGCAGCCACCACTCCCAGCGGCTCAATCAGCGTGTAGGCATGGTGCGGCGTGTCGGTGGGCAGCACTTTGCCCGTGATCTTGTCGGCCCACCTGATGCAGCGGCAGGTTGATGAAGCAGCAGGAAACCACACAGGTCAACCCTGTGCATGATGTGCTGCTGGGGGTGTCAGTGGGCAGCAGCTTGCCCGTGATCTTGTCAGCCCACCTGGTGCAGTGGCAGGTGGATGTTACATAAAAAGTAACACAGGTCAACTTCATGGTGTGCTGCTAGGTGCTGAAGTGGGCAGCACGTTGCGAGTGATGTTGCCAGCCCACCTGGTGCAACAAGCAGGCAGAAGCGGTGACAACGAGAATGCACATTTCCACTGTGTTGTACAGGAAGGTCATGGTGGCGGTTGTGCATGTGGCACATGCCAGTGGGCTGCACCTGGCCTGTGGGCTTATCATCCCCCTTGCCATCACTATATGCAGTATCCAGCAGATCGCAACAAACGACAACAACATATCAGATCTGCTGCCTGGTGTGCACTCCACCTTATCGCGGGTGAAGCACCTTCGCTGTGTGCTGGTCGGCCAACCTGCAAATCAGCGTCCTGCCCTCGCCCCTACCTTGCAACGTGTCTCCAGCCGTCAATGCAGGACCACGCATTCTCTTACCCACCCCTGCATGCACAAGCTCTCGTCTTACCATACGCCCTGCATACCGCAACACCCCACAGCACCTAAACAGCCAGACAAGCAGCGCCGCGCCCAGCTCTTGAGAAGAAGAAGAAGAAAAAAAGACAGCGCCCCCCCGCACCCCTCACCCCGCAAAGTATCTCCAGTTGTCGATGGCCAGCGGGATCTCCTTTAGCACGCTCTGGCTCAGCGGCTTGCCCGCGTCCAGGCTCTCCAGCAGCGACAGCTCGTGCAGGTGGGCCTCCATGAGGTCCGCCAGCTTGCTCAGCAGCCGGCCGCGGGCCTGCCAGCAGCAGCAGGCAGCAGGCAGCAGGACGGAGCCGCCGTCAGTAGGAAGGCGTCAGCAAAAAAAGTGTGGCGCGATTGCCGGCCGCGGGCCTGTCGGCAGCAGGGAGCAGGGTGAAGAAGGGCAATCACATCATCGTTCCTACAGCACATGCAGGAGGTAACAAGCCCACTGTCTGGGAGATGCCGGCGACACGCAACAGCAGTGCACATGAGAGGAAAGCCCACTGGCAAAACAGCTGTCGCAGCAAGCCATGATAAGGGCAGTGCCAATGCGCCAGTCAAGTTCCTGGCAGCCTGCTCAGGCGTGTGACGAGAAGATGCGATGCACACGGGAGAAGGTGTGAGCGCTGGACAGCTGTGCAATGCAGACGCACAGGCGGCCGCACCGCAGCGGCAGCTGGGCCTGGCTCAATGTGTGCTGCGCTGACATACAAACAGCTGAACGGTCAACGCCGACATACAGCAGTGAGAGGAATAGTACAATGCAGGCACACAGACACAGATGAGCAGCACGTGTGTGGGCATTCCACACTTGAACCTCTCTTCAAATGTTGAGAGGTTCGACCCTCTACGCTTGCGCCTTGATAAAGGGTCCAACCGCTTGCCGCACAGACGTGCATTTGGCTGGCCGGGCGCACCTTGCCGCCCATGCGTGGCCAGGGCCCCTCGTCAAAGGCCTTGCGGGCTGCCTTGACAGCGGCATCGACGTCCTCCGGCTCTGCTGACGCGATCTTCTTCACGACGTTGCCCGTGCGGGGGTCGACGACGTCCAGCTTGCCGCCCGCCTTGGGGTCGACCCACTCGTTGTTGATGAAAAGCTGCAGGGACGCCAAGCAGCAGCAGCAGCAGCAGCAGCAGCAATGTGGCCATGGCGGTGGCGGTGGCGGCACCGGCAGCAACAGGGGGGAGGGGGGTGCAGTGGTGAGGCTCGTCGATTTGTGGGTGGCTGACGGGGGGATGGTCTCCCAGTGACAGCGGCAGCGGCAGCAGCAGCAGCAGCTGCAGCAGCTTTGGGCGCATTGCGTGTGCATTGCAATGCAGATCGCAGCAACTGCCAAGGAGAGCAGGGTGCTGCTGTGCGATGGAGCAGCATCACGTGCAGCATCACGTGCAGTACCAATGTGCAGGACGCGTGTTTTTACTCACAGCACGTTCTTCACACATTGTGTCAAAACTGGGAAGATGTCGATGAAATGCGCCTTGAACTTCATGCATGGCTGCCCCTGGCTGCTGCTTTGAGTGTGCTGTTGCTTGTGATAGAAGCTGGGTTGCATGGCGTCTGCACGCTGTTATATTGGCTGAGACAAACACATATATTCAGCTCGTTGCTTGTTCCACATGAGCAGGAGCCAAGATGCGACCACAACACTATGGTTTGTCAGCAGTGGACAGCAGCAGATCCAGCGAACACACCTGCCCCTTCACATTCTCCAGTGCCTTGAATGCATCCTTCTCGGTGAGCTTCGTCCTGCAGGGCAGCCCAATTGCCATCATCAAGCATGGCATGTGGTGGCTGCACCACATGCGATCCAACTGCTGATGAATGCAGGCAGAACTGCACATCAGTTGCTCTGCTGCACTATTGGTCGACCAGGGTAATGACTGAGCAGCAGGCTGGTGTAGCTGCGTCAGGCGAAAGTAGGGATGTGTGCACAGAGCAGCAATTACCAGTCGTCTGGAGATGCCGGAGCAAGATCATGCCGGGGCTTCGTTGCATTGATCGACATGTTGTCGGTTGTGAGGCTGAAACAGCAACAGTTGGTTCAAATCGACTTATTCTAAAATCGTAAGCCACGAGTGCAAAGTCTGTTTGTTTCGCTGCAGACGGCAAGACGTTCTGTACTACCCGGTGTATGTGTGTGTATGTGGGTAAGGTGAACCAGAGACTCACTCTTTCACTGCACTTGCCCATTGCGGGTGTCATCTCCGTCCACGCTTACGCCGTACACGTCGAATCATTGGACACCAGAAACGTCGATTAGCGAGCAACGTTTCAAAGTCATATGTTGTAATTGATAACTACAGCATATATTGCGTTGAAATATTCTGGCGCCCGTGTCACTGGAGGTCATACTAAATTTCCCGCTAACGCTCTCGCGATGTGTCAGACCTGCAGCTGGTTCCAGTTTGTCGAGTTCCTTGCCGTCGAACAAGTAAGATCACGTACTCTTCACGGCAATCGCTGGAATGGTCAGCATCGTGTGTCTAGTAACGTTGGTTACCTGGTGCTGGAAACACCTAAAACATGGCCACAGAGTTGCACTGCACGCTGCATGAACCCCCCACAATGCACAACTCACTGTTGAGCTTTATGTGACGGTAAGCCAGCGACAGGGCCTGTCATGACAAGCTGTTCTGTCTCTCCCCGCCCATCCCTCTGCACAAGCTGAGCGGCATGCTCCAACAGCCTGCTGCTGCACAACTGCTGAGCATGCCATACTGCCAGCAAGATTTCCGAAAAGCACCGCAGCTTCACCATCATTGCACACGCACGCTTTTTTCCACTCACTTAGCGCGCAACGACCGCGCCAGCCAACACATCACTGCACAAAACCGTCAGCAAGCGCGTCACTTGCTGCCTGCCAGCTGCTTTGCGACAGCCAAGCCAGCACCCACTGCATATGCAGCCAGCACAGGCGCCGCCCAGGGGCCCGCATTGTGCTTGGGCTTGCCTTGGCCAGTGGCGCCCTGCAGCGCCAGGTCATAGGGTTCAGTAAACACGACACCCTCGCCTGCAATGGTGTCCAGGCCCTCACCCGCGTAGCTGACAAGCGGGGACACCTCCACGCCCTCCTCACACTCCACGACGGCGCCGTTGTTCTCCACCCAGCTGCAGGCAGCGGCAGCAGCAGCAGCAGCAGCAGCAGCAGCAGTGTCAGGAGTGAAAGTGACAAGTGGGGAGACGTCCACACCTTCCACACACTCCACAACAGCAAAAATGTTGTCCTCCACCCAGCTACAGGCAGCAGCAGCAGCAGCAGCAGCGGCAGCAGCAGCAGCAGCAGCAGGCACGGCAGCAGCAGCATCACTTGTGACAGCAACTATGAGCAGATGTGAGGCGGCACGGCACTAGCATGCAGTACACTGGCAGCCCCCCCCCCCCCGCATGAAAGCCAATGACTGCGCAGATGTCCACCCCTGCGTCACACTCCGTTTGTGCTGTTGTTGCTTACATTCCAGCCGCCACAAGATGATGTGAAAGCAGTGATGAAGCGGTGGCAACAGCAGGAGCAGCAGCAGCACTGTCAGCACAGTTGTTGGCTCTGTCGGCAATGTTCACACGCCACCAAAGCTTCCTTGCTTTGACCCAGCTATGGCAGCACCAGTGCTTAGTATCTGCAGTGGCAAAAGTAGAGACGGCGGCAGCAGCAGCCATCATAGACATGCTTACAGTGAGCTCCCACCGCCTGCACCGCTTCCCTCATTGGCTTCCAGCGAACCAAACAGAGGGCAATGGCGGTTGATGGAAGAGCAGCAAAGCAGCAACAGCAGCGTGAGTGAAATGGCGTGACCTGTTCGCTAACACCCATGCATGGCATCAAAACCAGCGCACAGGGCTGGCAGCACAGAACACACCTCCCCCTGTTTCTTCCTGCTAGATCCTCTCGTAAACACGCGCCTGGGCGTGAGTGCCAGCAGCCCCCCCCCCCCCCTCGCCCCGCGCTGCGACTCCTCAGCTCGGGCACCACCGCTTGGGCCCGCCGCCTACCACACCGCCACAGCACCTACAAGCTACATGTGGACGCCACAGCACTAGGCCTAACCCCAAAACTAAACCATAAAACACAATCAAAGCCTTGCAAAGGTTGCGATTTCATCTGTTTGATGGTCTCCGTCTGGTTTTTGTGGACCCCGTGCGCCTTGTTTGGACGAGTGGCCCTCTGCGGGTGGGCCAGTGGCCCTGCTTTGGTGATTCGGTGATGCGGTGATTCAAGCACCCCCCCCAGGCGCACCTGGTTGTGAGCGCCAGCAGGTCTCCTGCGGCAAACTCCGGCTCAGGCACGGCCAGGTGTGGGCCGCCGCCCGCCACGCAGCTCAGCTCCTCCTCCCTGTCCACTCCCAGGTAGGCCAGGCTGCAGCCAGACAGCGGGCTCAGCCCGCCGCCGGCAGCTGCAGCAGCAGCAGCAGCAGCAGCAGAAGCGGTGGCAGCAGCAGCAGCGGGAGACCGTCGGTGCCGATTTGCGGTGTGTGCAAAGGTACCTCTTTACACCCAAGTAGGTCCGCAGCGGCAGCAGCCAAGGCAGGAGAGCATGCAGCAGCAGCAGCCGCAGCAGCAGCAGCAGCCGCAGCAGCCGCAGCAGCCGCAGCAGCCGCAGCGCCAATCGACGGATTGAGGGACAGTGGCAGTGCAAGCACACCGTGCAGCATCACCGGTGCCTGTTACATCCCTCATCACGGGCTTCGCACCAACGGTGTTAGCCATTGCACATGGTCAGAGCTGTGCTGCACATGTGCCAGCCACGGCCTTGACGGCAGGTGTGGACACTGCTCGCTGGCGGTGCTGGTGCTGCAGCTGCATGTCCGAGGCATACCCTTGCACAGAACGTGACGCTTGTGTGCCGATTAGCAGCGCCGCCACTGTACTTGCCCCCAGCGCGCATTCTGCAGCTGCGCGGCACATGCAGCTGCACACGTGCCAGCTACGGCCTTGACGGCAGGTGTGAACACAGCTCGCTGGCTGTGCTGGTGCTGCAGCTGCATGTCCGAGGCGTGCGCCGCCACTGCACTTGCCCGGCGTGCATTCTGCTGGTGGCGCGCGCATGTGCAGCTGTATCTGCCGCGCACAGGCCAGCACTGCACCACCCTGCCCTCACCTGCTGCCGACGGGGTGGCCGGTGCCGCGGTGCAGAAGACGTCGCTGATGAAGCGCGTGGGCACGTAGCCGTCCACGGGCTTGGCGGGCGCCGCTGCTGCCGCCTGCTGGGCAGCCGCCAGCGCCTGCTGCGCCTGCGCGCACGCGCCAGCAAGCGACCGCAGACAAGCGTGATTGGTGCAGTGATGATTCGTGTGCAGGCGGGTGCGCATGACAGCTGGAGTGTGTTGCCGCTGCTGCTGCTGCTGCTGCTGAATGCGCAGCCGGCAATGGCTGCCGAGCCGGACGAGACCACCAAACATGGCACAACTCGCGCATGCCACGACGCAAGCACTGATAGCGAGGCAGGCGACACAGATAGATGTCCTCAACACAGACAGTCCCTTTGGCATAACACGAGGGCACGGAGTCATGAGCATGACAGATCATGTGCTGCAGAGCGGCAGCTCGGATCGCCGTCTGATCTGTATACATCCAATGTCACATGAGTTAGTGACACTAATTGTGACACGATAGGATGTGCTGCCGATCAGTAGCTTGGCATGCCTCATTTGTGTGAGACCCAAGCGTGCCAGATACAACAGGTGTGCTCTAGCAAAGTATCCCAATGCTCACTGCTTGAGGGAAGCAGCAGCGAGCTACGAAGCTTTGCTGTTATAACTGGAACACAATATGAGCAACAACACACTTGGCAGCAGCAAGCGCTGTGTCTTTGTGGTTTGCTACACACGTCCGCTTCCGCCGCTATGCACAACATGTGCATGTGCCGTGTTGCCGTCACTGAGCAGACCATCCGCAGAGAGCAGCAACCGCCGATCACAAACACAGCTGCAGCTTATTATTGGTTGCATTGCAGGCCTGAGGGAAGCAGCAGTGAGCTACAGAGCTCGGCTTTGCTTGAAGGTGACGCCAAAATAATGTAGTCGCATGGTAGTGGCAGCGAGCGTTGCAGCGCCGTCCTGCTGCACACATCGACCCACTGTCACCTGACCATCAGGCTGTCACCGCGCAAACCAACCACCCTGGCGCCCTCAAGCGCATCTCGTCTGAACAGCACGCGCAGCACCGGCAGGCCGCCCGCACCTGCATGCGCTGCGCCTGCGTCGCATTTGGGGGCAGGTTGACGCTCATCGCCGGCGGTGGCGCCTTGCTGGGCAGCCTGCCGACCGGCGCCATGCGGTACATGGACAGCGGGTGGGCCGCGTAGAACGACGCGAGCCGCTGCAGCGCTGCAAAAGAAAAGTAGTAGCTGCCGATGGCCGGCGCCAGGAAGGAGATGGCCTCGTTGAGGTGCTCGCCGGGCTGCGGCTCGCCGTCCGCTGCCGGGGCATCGCTGCTGCCCATGGCTGCTGCGTAGGCGGCTGCCACGGACGACGGCTCCACCACCTGTTTGCGGCAGCACAGGGCGGCCATAACGCAATCAGCACGCTTCCTTGCCGCACGATGTAACACCACACCATGGACTGGTACAGATCCTAAAGAGGGCTCCACCAGCTGTTTCCGGGAGCACAGGGCGGCCAGGGACACACCAGGATGATGTGCTGCCACACGACGTTTCCCCCACTCTCTGGCCGGGTTGATGCGTCCCGGCTGAGCAGTACCAGCCGCCTGCAGGCAGAACCGCCCCTCACATGCGCCAGGCCTCAGCTGCGTGGTGTCGGGAGCAGCCGGGGAGCCGACAACGGCCCATGCTTTGTGGCCCACAGCACCACGGACAGCGCAAAGCACCAGACCCACAGCGGCTGCCGCATCACCTTTGCCGCTGCGTCGACGCCCTTGTCCATTGCAAAGCCGATGAACAGGGGGTCGGCGGGCCGCGCGAGCACGTTGTCGTCGACAGCGTTCAGCTCGACGTGGCGTATGCCGCGCTGCCGCATGGCGCGCAGCACGCCGCTGCGCTTCAGTTCAGCAAACACCTCGCCAGAGCCTGCAGCAGCCGAGAAGACAAGAAGATAGTCAGTTGGCCGCTCAAGGTATGCGTGCACCACGCCGCTGCGCTTCAGCTCAGCAAAGACCTCGCCGGAGCCTGCAGCAGTTGAGAAGACAAACTAACAGTTGGTTGGTTGCTCAAGGTGTGCATGCTGATGCTGCTGGCCTTCAGCTCAGCAAAGACCTCGCCAGAGCCTGCAGCAGTAACAAGGACAAGCAGACAGTCGGTTGGTCGCTCAAGGTATGCATGCTGCTGCTGCTGGGCTGCAGCTCAGCAAAGACCCTGCCGGAGCCTGCAGCAATCAAAAGGGAAAAAAGACAGTTGATTGGTTTCTCCAGGTGTATTTATCTACGCTGCTACGCTCCAGCTCAGCCAATACCTCACGACAGCCTGCGAAGAGCAGGAAGCGACGATGACAAAGGGTAGGTGGTTGTTTAGGGAAGGGTGGGTCCGCCTGTGCTGCTGCGTTGCAAGTTTGCAACGACCTTGCCAGAGCTATCCACCAGCGAACAGACAGCAGCACAAAGTGGTTAGCTTGTGAGTCGGTGCACCAGGCTGCCATGCTGCCGTACAGGAGCACGGCAAAGGCTTGCTCGCAGAGGCATTTAACAACCACACACGCGAGTGGTCAGCTGGTCCTTGGGTGCGCGCAGCATCGCAAAAAAACGCGCACAACATGTACACAGCACCACCTCTTCATAACAGCAAGCAGCATGTTGCATGATCATAACGTCTGGTGGCAACAGCCATGGCAATGTACCGTGGGGTGAGAGCCGTCTCGATTGTCGCAGCAACCATGCGCTAGTGCTGCTAACTAACCCACATGTCAGTTCACCAGGTGTGCTGTGTGTGTGTGTGTGTGTGTGTGTGTGTGTGTGTGTGTGTGTGTGTGTGTGTGTGTGTGTGTGTGTGTGTGTGTGTGTGTGAAGTTGGATGGCCCTCCAGCTGCGCAGCAGCCGACCGCTCACCTCAGCGGTACACAGTACCAGCTCTGGGTGCAATGCACTGGTTCACAGGCGCTTGACCTGTGGCCCACTCTCCGGGTGTGCCGCGGGTCAGGGTGGATCGCTCCAGCTGCGCTGCAGCCACCCGTTCATCCCAGAGGCACATACAACCAGCCCCAAGTGGGCTGCACTGACGCTAGTTGGTGTATGCTAGGTTGGTGATTACGGCCCACTCACCAGGTGTGCCGCGGGTCAGGGTGGATGGCCCCAGCTGCAGCGCGCGCAGCGGCTCCCCCGAGAAGGCCGGCGGCGCCGTCTTGCAGCAGAACAGCGTGACCTGCTGCGGCGCCAGCCCAAAGTGAGCGTGCTCCCTCAGTACGGTCGCCAGCTTGTCGTGCGTGGCCGGCGACGTCATGATGTACCTGGAGGTTTGCAGGAAAGGTTTGCAGGAAAGGGTTGCACGGAAGGTTTGCAGGCAAGGGTTGCAGCAAAGGTGTGCAAAATAGTTTGCAGGAAAGGTTTGCAGGAAATGCAGCGGTGAGGCAGCATGGTGTCAGAGAGCAAGTGGTGTGGCGCCTTCAGGGTGGTCAGTTGTCACCCTCTCAAGGTGCGCTCACAAAATTATGCCCCAAGTCATGGGAAGAGCAGCAACGTGCATGCAGACTAGAGCAGAAGAGAGCGCAGCTCTATGCCACGACATGTGTCCAGCAGCAGCAAAGCGCTGCCCCCTCAGCTGCACTATGCGTACAGCAAGCGAACATCGATCATTGGCCCCAGATACCTGAACACACACACACAATGCCACAGCTCAAGCTCCAGCACTTGCAGCACCTGCTCATCACTGCGCATGCCAAGAGAGTGACACCAGTCAGAGCTGCCCGACGGTAGCGGCGGCTGCCAGCTGCTGCAGCCACATCTGATCAGCCGTAAGCTGCAGCCCACCCAACCCAGGCGGCCAAACACACACAACTACACACAGAAGCACAACCAGAACCGCCCCAGAACAGAACACGCCCCCGGACGCTCCACACCTCCCCGCAACAGCCGAACACCTCGGTGCACCCAGCCAGACAGCACCCGCGGCAGCAGCGGGCGCCGCGCTCACTCACCACTGCACGTGCCGGGACACAGGAGCATTGCGCCCAAACGTAGCCGCCGCGGCCAGCTGCTGCACCCGCAGGATCCTCTCTGCCGTCAGCTGCAGCACGCTCTTCCCGCTCGGCAGGCCAGCCACGCCGACGGCCACACGGGGCACCGACCCGCCGTCCCCGGCGCCGCCGCCGCCGCTGCTGCTGCCGCTGCCCGGCGCGTTGCCGGCCTTTGCCGCATCCGCGGGGTGCGTGTGGGCGCCGTCTGCTGTCGTGGTGGCGATGAGGATGGTCGCGACGCGCCCGCGGGCGGTCTCCTCGAAGCCCTTTGACTCCCATTCGGCTTGCAGCTCCTCTTCTGTTGTGCCCAGGATGAACAGGGGGTGGTCCACTGCGCACCATTTGCAGGTTCAGCGGGCAAGGCAGCAGAGCCACATGCAGTTACTTGACTTTCAGGGCAGGTTGACTGCACGAGGGTCCAGTCAGCATCTTGGATGGTGTGCGCCACTTCAAGTGTGCAAGTTTGAGGGTGGGCAGTTGCTGGTAGTTCTGGTGACCAACACGGAAAGCAATGGTCATCCCGGGATCAGCACCTGCACTGTGCAAGGTGGTGGATGCGCTGCTTTGCTGTATGATTGGTTCCAAGCCATTCAGCCTCCCATGCGGCCTGCCCTGCTCCCTCTGTTGTGTGGAGGTGTACCGGCACAAGACAGTAAGCGTCCTGACTTCAGCAGAGGCTCAAACCAGCAGCAACTAACCACAACGCCATGAGACTGTCCAGGAAGCAGAACCGCCAACCTCTCCATAACTGACTCTGATGACAGTCCAGTGACGCACGCGAAACTGCTGCCACTTCGCATGCCTCCACTTTCCAACTTATACGGCGTCACACCTCAGCAATGCTTAACGCCCCCACCCTGGCGCAAAAGAAACGTGTGAACCCAGCATCCCCACTCAGGCAGCCCAACCCGCGCCCCACTCACGCTCGGGCTCCATGTTGTCCAGCGTGTTGAGGTCCAGGTCGCCGCCCTCCAGGCCAGCAGCGGCGGCAGCGGCAGCCACCGACGGGTCGAGGGCGCGGGCGCGCAGCGCCACATGCGCCGACAGCTTGGACAGCGACGCCTGCAGCGCCTCGACCGTGCCCTGCATTCGGAGGCACAAACGCAGCAAAGGCAGCACAAAGGGCTGAATCGCAGGTGCGGCGTATGGCAGTCGACGAGAAGTATGTATGCTTTACGTGAGGGAGAGCAGCACGCAGGCAGCCGCTGCGTTGAAGATGTCCACTGCGCCTGCACTGTGCCCTGCAAATGTGCACGGTCTGACTTGATGACAGCACAGCGAAGCAGCACCAAACGAGTGTGCGCCAGGTGCATGTGTGGGCTGACTCCACGCACAGCACCCCCTGTTTGCATGCACATTGCGAGGCATATAAGGAGCCCTGACAGGTGTTGACGCACCGCTGCGCCTCACGGGCTGCTCCTAACAAAATTATCACACCTGAAGCGTGTCCACGATCTTCTGTGTGGCCGCCACACTGTCAGCAGCAGGGGCAGCGGCGCCCTCCTCTGCTGCCTCGCCCTTGGCGGCGGCCAGCTGAGACAGCAGGTCCTGCGAGCAGCAGACGGCAGCAACACGCACACCAGCGGCTGATGTTGGGCACACACAAAGTAGAATGCAGGGCAGCGCTGCCCTCCCAGGCTGCCTTGCAAATGCAGGCTGCTGAAGCTGAGTGCATTGCGTCCTGTTATGACATTACAGGTAGATGCGCTGAGGTGCGGCAACAGCCACAGCACAGAAAGCAGGCAGTTGGGGAAGCAGGTAGTGTCAGAAGGCAGAAAACATTCCAAACCGTCCACTGGATGCGCGAGCAGTCATCCAGCAGCCAAGCACAGCACAGCCCAACGCAAGCAAGGCGAAATGCTGCAACAGTACCCGTGCTGTCACCAGCTGAACCCCAAAGCAGCCCTGCACCTGGTTCGAGCCCCATGCAGATCATGGACATGCTACTCACAATCATACATGCAGTTTCTGTGCCTCCTCTACTGCTGCATGGTACCAACGACTTGGCTTAAGCTTGGTCAACAAACTCCTGTAGGGTTGATCGCTGGCAGACAACTGCTCGCTAGCAGGCGACTGCTTGAATGGGTTACCTGCAGCTTCTGGGCCTCTTCCGCTGCCATGTCCAGCTTCAGTGCTGATGAGGCACAGCCAGAGGGGGTGCGGGGTGCACCAATGCCACCTGCAGCCGAAACAACACTACCTTGAGGCATTCGTAACGCAACATATGCAGCTGGCGGCTTACAAACCCACGTGACAAAACTTTGGCTTATGCAGAGCTGTACTGTTTACCCGCTTGTCCAGCTTGTGCGCATCCCAGAGCAGCACACGCGGTTCTGTTGTCGCCTCACGTGTGACAGCTGCATAACATATGTTATTTCTGCTGAAATTCATCCACTGTGTTACATGACGGCTCACCTGCCAGGCTGTTGAGCTCCCTGAGGCTCTTCTTGAGTGGGCCCCTGATGCTCTCCTCAAAAGACAAGAAGGCCTGGCGGCGGCAGCAGCAGCAGCAGCAGCAGCAATGACGTCACAGCACGACGGCAAGTATGTGAGGAGCTGCCCTGTGCAAAATGATGACCACTGAAACGTCAGCCAACTGCTATGCCAGCCGGCGCAGTATCCTACGCTGTGTACACGAAGCATGCCGCTGCACAACGCAGATGTCAGCCGCATCGCTGACTGTACCTGCAGCTTGCCATACAGATCCACGGGCCAAGCGCCTTCTGCTCAGCCCAGCGCTGTGATTCGCTGCAACGCACACCAGGAGGCTGTTCCTGCCGAGCCGACACCACCCACGCACCTGCAGCTTGCCATACAGGTCCACGGCCAGCGCCTTCTGCTCGGCCATGAGCTGCCGCAGCTGCTCGTCCTCGGTCGCCGCCAGCTTGACCTGGATGGAGGCGCCGATGGGGCCCAGCTGCGCTGACACATCCTTCAGCGCAGACACACACCTGGTGCGGCAGCAGGAACGCGGACGCGTGTGGCGCGGTGTGGGCCCAGACACTCGGAGGAACGGGCGACCACCTCAGCGCAGAGACTCACCTGAACATGCGCCTGACCAACAGCAAGCTCAGAGATACGGGTGCGTACCTCGCCGCAGAGACACACCCAAACGACCGCCTGCACTACCTTGGGCGCAGCACAGCATGATGCCAGCAGCGCAAGCTGCGCCGCATCACGCACATCCGCTGATCCCCTGGACGCAGTCTCAAAAAAAAACCGCCACAGGGTGCAGCCTGTGGGCTGCCACACCCCCAACCCCCACCTGTCGTAGCGCAGCGCGTCCAGAGACACGCTCAGGCTGGCGGTCGCCTCCCGCAGCATGCCCAGCTGCCTGTACTGCGCGCCGCTGAGCCCCAGCACCACCAGCCCGTCGCGGCGCAGGTCCTGCACCTGCAGCACAGCAAGTGACACCAGACAACCACGGGTGAGCCCCAGCACTGCAAGCACGTCGCGGCGCAGGTCCTGCACCTGCAGCACAGCAAGTGACACCAGACAACCACGGGTGAGCCCAAGCACTGCAAGCACGTCGCGGCTCAGATTTTCGACCTGCATTGCATCAAGACCAATCAATCATCAGGACCAGCACCAGGTGTGTGACGGATTGCTTGGTGATGAGTCATCCCTGTGCCGCGTACAGTTGACGCCAAGCACCAGCAGCCTGTGGTCGGGCACACCCTGCACCATAAACAAAAAACTTGGGGCACGATTGACACGCCACAACATTAGTGTCAATGCGAGGCTTAGGGTGACGTACGCCAGGCCTCTTCCACGTGCTCGGGCCCATCTTGCCTGCCCTGCGACAACACATCGCCGGCAAGAGCAGCAACGGCAGAAACCAAAGCTGACCCAACAGCCTGCCAGACCAGCGTCACACATGTTGGAGCCCACCGCGTGCGAGCAGTGCTGCTGGGACCTTTCTGAAAACAGTGTGCTCCAGCAATTCGGTCACTGAAAGTAACACAAGCCGATGTGCAAAGCGCATGCACCTCAGGCACTGCATTGCATCAAGAAAACACAACTAAGCAAATTTTGGGCCACCTCAAAGCAATGGTGCTGTTGTCGCAGTGCTCCAGCCCTCTACCTACCAGGCTGATGCACTTGTCAATGGCGCCCTTGGGGGTACCCGCCACGTCATCCGACCCCTCCTCAGCAGCACTGCAAATGTGTACAGAAGGGCAGAGCAGCAGCAGCAGCAGCAGCAGCAGCAGCAGCAGCAGCAGCAGCAGCAGCAGCAGCAGGTGTGTGGAAGTTGAAGGGCCAGCACAGCCGGGGCGTCACGCCGGATGACAGGGCAGCAGCAGCATGATGGTCAAAGTCAGGCAAACGTCTGCTACAGCAGCAGCGCACACCCCCCTGCAGCAGCACCTCAGCTAAAGGCTGACATTCTGCACAGCATTATCAGAGATCAAATACTGCAAGCGCCTGACGTCACAGCAGCACCTCAGCTAGAAACTGATGTTTGGCCTAAAATCTAGAAAGGAAGGTAACCTGCAAGCGCCTGACGCCACGGCAGCTCCGCCACGCAGCAGCACCACACTACAAACCGCCACGAGCACAGCCACTCACGCTGCCTCCTCCTGCTTAGTCGTCATGTACGCAGTCAGCTTCTCCAGTGCCGGCAAGACCCCCGGGCCCAGCTCCAGGCCGATGACTGCATCTGCCAGCTCAATCTCAGCCAGCAGCTGGCCCAGCTTCCTGAGCGAGGCCTGGCTGGCATCCTCAAGGGCAATGCCAGCTGCGAGGCTGGCAGCAGCGGCCTGTAACAAGTGCAGGGAGAGCAGGCGGGGCAGGTAAGCAGGAGGTGGGATGACACTGGCGTACTGCGTGCATGACAGCAGATTGGTTCATGCAGGAGTTAGCGGCTCAGTGGAGAAGCAAACAATGCAGGCGCCAGGCCACGCCAGGTCAGGCTGCGGTCACCCTGCGCCCACCTCAGGCTTGCTGTCAGGCCCGGCCTGGGCCTCCAGCAGCTTGTTCAGGTCGCCCAGGGCAGCAGCCAGAGGCCGCGCACCGAGCTGCTTCAGGAACTGTTCCGCAACAGCCAGCCTCTCTGCTGCTGACATGCCGGGCTCCTGCTGCTGCTGCTGCTGCTCTGCTGCGTCCGGCGAGGCCTCGTCACTGCCGCCCTCTGCAGGAGTGGCGGCCGCTGCCGCTGCCGCTGCTGCAGCCGGCTGCTGCAGCTTCTTGGCCTTGCCCAGCAGCACCGACATGCGCTCGCGGGAGCGGGCGTTCTGCAGCACACAGCAGGAGACAGCAGCGACGCTATCGTGGCAAGCTGCATGGGACGCGACACGATCTGACAGCAAATCAGCGTAACACCGTGCTCACCATCACAGGCAGTGGTCAGCGCTGCTTGCCCTACGCGCCATCCTCAAGACCAGCCCACTGCGATGCAGCAGTGCTCAGACAGCAACAGTCCAACCGCTTGCCGCCGCACCTGCAGTGCTGCCTCCTGCTGCTGCTTTGTCCTCTCCTCGACAACCGCCACCCTCTCTGCCACCTCAGACAGCAGAGCATCCTTCACCGAGTCAGCAGTGCTAGCAGCAGGGCCCTGCACGCCCTCCTGCTCCTCCTCTGCTGCTGCAGGAGTCTCCTGCAAGCCAGGGAGCTGCGCTGCTGCTGCTTTGACCGCGGTCAGCGCCTTCTCGACACCAGATGCTGCTGATGACTCAGCATCCGCTGCTGCTGCAGCAGCATCGGCCTCGTCGCCTGCATCTGTGGCCTGCTGCTTTGCTGCTGTGGCTTCGGCCTTAAGCTTGAGCTCTGCAAACTTGATCGAAGCCTCCTGTTCATGTCATCGGTGTGAACATGCACAGCACGCACTTAGCAAAGCAGAAAGCAGTTGAAAAGGCAGAAGTGGGCACATGTATGCCCATGCAGCTGCACGCATGGCCGGTCAACGGGTAGATTCTGTGTCAGTTTTGTGTGTGCTGCACGACCATACGCAAGGCTAGCAAGTGATAGCAGACACTGCAAGGCATGCCGGTGCATGCCAACCACACATCCCGCAGCAAACAGCATTGGTGTTGCAGGAAACAGCAACAGATACAGCATAGCCGCTACTGAAACAAGTGTGCCTGCAGCAGCAGCATCGCCCACCCCGACAAGCCAGCGCACCTGCAGCTGCTCAGCTGACTCGCTCAGCTGCGCCAGCACTTCTCCTGCAGCCTCGTCCTCACCAAGCACCGCCGCCAGCGCCGCCGCAGCGCTCTCCGCGATGCTGCCCATCCCCATGAGCTGCTCAGCAGCAGCACGCTTCGCTGCAAGGCCTCCTGCGGAGCCCGTGGCACTGCCCAGCGCTGCCATTGCTGCTGCTGCCTCATCGCAGGCAACGCTGATGACCCCTGCTGCTGCGGCCGCAGACAGAGGCGGCTTGCCCGGTGCAAAGCGGATCTGTGCGCCAAGTGCGGCAGCGAGCGCCTGGCTGCGTGCTGCAGCAACAGCAGCTGCAGCCGCAGACGTGTGCTGCTCCTTGAGGGGAGCAACGGCCTCGTCTGCGGCTGCGTCAAGTTCTGCGGACGCCGCTGCCTTGGCCTCCTGGTCTGCCGTGCTGGCAGGAGCAAGGCTGATGCCACGCAGCAGCTCCAGCAGCTGCAGGCGGCAAGCGCAGCAGCGATGGTTTTGCAGTGAACGAGTGCGGCCGCATGGCAACTTGGGTTACAGTCAACTGTACACGCGATGCTGCAACGGTGCTTGCAGGAGAAGGCCGGAATCCAAGCAACAGCACCAGCAGCTGCAGGTTGGGGTTGCAGCAGCAGTTGCAGACGTACAAGCAGTGCACCCGCTGCTTAGCAAGCCAAGATGTGCATCAGGCAGTGCACTTGAAGCTGCGCAGCAGCTCTAGCAAATTGCGGAGCAGCGATGCGGTTGCATGCATGGATAGTGAAGTGTGAGCACACGCATGCGCTAGCGATGCCGCAATGAACTCTGGGTTAGGGCAGTGATGCTACACGCGCCACCAGTACCGCCAGAAAAACAAACACGGCGCCAAAACAATTTTCCAAGTGTATGGCAGTAATGACTGGCTGTTGTTGCTTTATGACCATTGCTGTGTAAGCCCGGCCACTGCATAGCACTGCTGCGCATGCACAGCTCCGTCAACAGTCCAACCATGCTGTTGAATGCACGCCTGCTGCCTGTCACCTGCTGGCCACGTGCTGCCTTCCCGCCGCTGCCCAGGCCCAGGCCGCCCTGTGCTGCCTCCCTCAGCAGGTCCACCTTGCGCCTGGACTCGCCAACCTGCAAGCCACACAGCAGGCCGGGCACCAACAGTGTGAGCACTCACACGCACAACAGACAGCAGCAGCTGGCGGTCCGATTGAGAGCAGAAACAACAGAGGCCAGCCGCGGTTGATGCCATGCAAAGCCGACCCCTGCGACTCGCGCTGCCTGCAGGAAAGCTGCCACAGGAAGGCGCTGCAGGCGAGACGGCACAGCTTTACTTGCGACTGCTGCTTCACACCCTCGACGGCAGGCCAGATGCTGAGGCCTGCACCACCAACATATGTGCACCCATGGACACACGCACAGCGCTGCTGCTGCGCCGCATGCCGCCCTACCTGCAGCCGCTCTGCAGGGCCGAGGCCCGCGATGACCGCCTCCTGTTGGTTAGTCAAGAGGGCGTTGACCGCCAGGTCAGCAGAGTCAACCATGCCCTTCAGGCCCTCGCTCTCTTCCAGCAGGGCAGCCGCCAGTGCTGGCTCCGCTGACAGGGCAGGCACCGGCTCGTTGACCTGCCACAGGTGCGCGGCATGAGCAATCTCCGCACCCTCCTGCAAGCAGAAACAGCAAGTGATGTGGATCTACGGCAGGCAGGGATGGCCAGGATGCATGCGGCGGGGCGCAGACCCGCCACAGGTGTGCTGCTCATGCAATGTTTGCTGCGTCCTGAACACCGATGTTCCTGCTGCCTCCTGATCAAACACCACAGCAAACAAACAGTGATTGCAGGGCAGCTACTGTACCAGACACTAACTGCTTTGCAGCAAGAAATCATGGATTTGTCATCACAGCCAGCAAAATTTCACCTGCGCATGAGCAAGGGTGGCAGGTGCCAGCTGTAGCACGCACCAATTCAGAATGATCAAGCACAACACAAAAGATGATCACTTTTGAGCCCGCCTCCACCGTAACTGCTGGGGCCTGATGCTACCAGGGCCGTTGCCACAAGACAACATCATCCTGACAACGTCAAGCAAACTACACTGCATTAGAGAGCGTGACAAAAGACAGCGCATGCACCTCTTCCACACTCCTCAACAACCTCCAGTCCATCTGGTTGCCTGCTGCCAACAGGGCCTGTCCAAACCAGCAGGTAACATTGAATAACATACATAACAACAAAATATAACACAGGGCCAACGCACCTCCTCCATGTCGCTGAGGAAGCTCCAGTCCATCTGGTCTGCTGCTGCCAGCAGGGCCTTCTTGGCTGCGTGTGGCAGTGCAGACCAGGGCTGGCCCCTGTACTTTTTCACAAGGCGGAACGCCTCATCTTGACCTGTCCACTCCAGCACCTGCAGCAACCGTGCAATGCACAGCACACATGATTGAGAGTAGAGTGGTTACACGTCGGTCCAGTCACCATCTTGGATGGTCATGATGTACGCGACATTGCAGTGCTGTGCTTGCTTGTGCATGACATGCAAAATGGGATGTGCTTGAACGCGAACACTGCACTCCGCAGGGGCAGCAGGAAGCGGCGGACGAGGTGAGGATGAGGCTCAGTACAAATGGTGTGCTGCTGCACGTGTGCGTGCTGTTGCTGGTGGCGAGCGCCCCACCCTGCCCCGTGGAGGGCAGCACTGGCAGCCAGTGCCTGGCACAGCTTGCCGCAGCACATGCGGCTACCTGGTGCAGCAGATTGTGCACCGCACCCAGCCAACGTAGACACCCCCAAACCTAGCAACGACCAAGTCACGCCGTCTGCATCTCACCCAGCAGAGCGATGCACTGCCCACTTTCCAGCCCAGATACTGTTGCGCGTGAGCGAGCTGCTTCGCCGCCGTTGGTCAAGAAGACCGAGCACCGAACACCGCACCTTCTGCATCTCCCCCAGCAGAGCGATGCGCTGCTTGGTCTTGAGCCCGTTCCAGTCCCGCCACAGGTGGCCCTGCCCGCTGGCGTCCGCGCCAGCGCCCGGGCTGGGCTTGGCACGGTCGCCCGCTGCTGCAGCCTCAGCCAGGAACTCCTTGAAGCCATCCAGGTAGGCGCCATCTGCCAGCAGCAGCAGCAGCAGCAGCAGCAGCAGCAGCAGCAGCAGCAGCAGCAGCAGCAGGAGCAGCAGCAGCAGCAGCAGCGCGGGGACGGAAGGCATGTGTCGTGCGCTGCTTGAGCATTGTTGAGGCTTTGAAGAACAGGGGAAGTTCGCTGCCCTCAATATATTGTGCTGCGTGCTGCTTGATAACTGCCTAGCAATACCACCATTACCTCACCACATACACATCTTGCATGCTTGACAACTCAGCATGCACACAAGGCATACATGCGCACACATGCATCCTGCAGTGTCGTGGCAACGCCAACTGCTGCTGCCGCCCACCTGACTGCGCCTTGGCCGTGTCATCGGTGTACTTCAGCCACCTGCCTACTGTCCTGTAGCCACTGACGGCAAACCCCGCCAAGAACAGCGCATCCCATGGCAGCAGCGCCGCCATGCTTGCTGCTGCTGGCACGCACTGCTGCTGCCGCTGCTGTCCAGCACCACCGCCAGACCTGCAATACAACAGGAGCCGCTGGTTGCAAGTCATGCAGAAGCATAAAGGTGACAGCCATTGGCCATTCAAGGGCAGGAATGAGGTGCACAATTGTGCTGGTGCTGGTGCTGGTGCTGCTGCTGCTGCTGCTGCTGTTGGTGCTGCTCCTCCGGCTGCTTGTGCAGCATCAGGGTGCTGTGCTGACGCTGCCGGTGCTGCTGCACCCTGCTGAAGCTTTTCCATGGTCCATTGGCTGCTCTTGACACATTGGTGATGAGGTTATGGCATAGTCACGAACTACTTGGCACAATGCAGTAGCAGTGAGCAGTGGTGGGCTGTGGCTTGTTAC
Organism: Scenedesmus sp. NREL 46B-D3; assembly: GCA_014080715.1. Taxonomy (NCBI): domain Eukaryota; kingdom Viridiplantae; phylum Chlorophyta; class Chlorophyceae; order Sphaeropleales; family Scenedesmaceae; genus Scenedesmus; species Scenedesmus sp. NREL 46B-D3. The sequence continues at coordinate 2,210 of JACERP010001181.1, read as the reverse complement.
TGCCTCTGAGGTTGTGCTGGAATTGCGCCTGCGCCACTCTAAAAGCTGCAAGGGGCTTTACAGCATAAATTTGTCAACTGCGCTACGCAAAACCGGAGGAAGAAGCTGACCTGATCTGTCAGTGATCAGCCAGCACGCCACACGATACGTGCACGCCGTCACTTCTTGTACTGTTCAATATCTTTACCGATTGAAAATGAAGTGGTGTTGTGACGCAAGTTATCAGCTTGGTAAGCCGACGGCCCAAGGGTTCTGAGAAGTGATGCACATCAGACAGCCGGTTGTGGAACGCGCTACAGCAACCAAATAACTTCTTAGACAGCGAAGGCTACAATGCGCGCAGTCAGCATCTGTATGTGTGCCACTGTGTAAGTGCGTCGGTCAACCTTGTTGACGTGTACAATACAAGTGCTGCCCTGCTTGTTTGCTGTGGGTGGCAGCATTCATGTTGATAATAGCACAGGAAAGCATCTCACCCTGCGTCTTGAACTTATATTTGCTTGAATTAAAACACCAGTCATCACCAGCTTTGAGTTGATGGCCCCTCAGGGCCTGTCAATGTCAGAAGGCTGCCAGCTAGGACTCAATGAAATGAAGAGAGCGTCAGAAGCTCATACGGTGCTCCTCCACTGCTGCGACCTAATCCTACTGGCTGGGTGTATGTTCATGTGGACAATATTCAGCTGTCATGAAACCTCTACCGTAGAGGCCTGAGGCCTGGGCCCTGTGCATGTATGCAGGCAGCTGAAGACATCTGGTGAAGCATCAGCCTGCTGCCCAGCATTTGCTCGCCGGGAAAGACCAATTTCAAATGATTTACATCCACTGAAACATGCAGCAGTAAAAGGGCAGGATCATTACTAGGGGTAAAGCACCGGTAAAACGTGCGAAACTGTGATGAGCAAAAGCGTGCCTTTGTTCCGTTTGTGAGCGGTTGTGAGCGCACAATGCTGCAGGGAGTTGGTTGCAAATGAATTCCGTATAGCTTGCAAGCACTAGATTAACCATTAGCTAGCGCGCGGCCTACCCAAGTGCGGTCAAAGTTTTCAACCAACCGGTAACCGACAGCGTGCTCATCTCCTCGGACAGCTGCAAATAGCTGAATTTCAGCTAAAAGTCTTAACAAAGTCTTGCATGTGCCATCGACACTTCTTCTCCTACCTGAGGGCCAGCAGGTGCTCAGCACATTCCTGCAACAGCGCTGTTGCTAGCAGGCACGAGGTTGCAGCTGGCGAGGCAGCAGATCGGCTGATGCAGCCGACGCATCTGTGCCGAGGTTGTAACAGTCTTCCAAATTTAGTTACGCAAGTTGTCAACATGAACCACCGACAGCCTGCAGCGACCTCAGCAATGGCTTCACAACATGCATCTTTGGTGCTAGCAGGCTGCCAGCAGCTGCCAAGCGATTGGCAGCAGCAAGAAGTATCTGAAGCCCTGCTGCAGCATGCACTGGACATCCTTCCTGTTGCAAGCTCAAATACCATTTCTACAGATGCAGACACTTGTGCTGACACCAGCAGTGACAAGGAGCTAGAGCAGTACCAGCAGTGTTTAGACCATGGCCGGCATTTGTGCCTCGGTGGGGCGTGGGCCCAATGGCGCTGATGCTATGGCTTGAATGGGTAATATAATGATGATGATGATGATGATGATGATGATGATGATGATGATGATGAGACCATGGCCGGCATGTACGCGTCCCCACCTCAGGCCCGAGGTCTGGTGGGGCCAGCACCCTCACGAAGAAATCCCCGCAGGCCTTCAGGTCGAGCTGCGCCCCCTCCGCGGACAGCCCCCTTGGCCTGCAGTGGCACATCTCCAGGAACACGTTGCAGGCGGCGGGGAACAGCGCTGTGATGCGGCGCTTTGTGCCCCGCAGCATCTACAAGCAAGCACGTTTCGGCAGCCACAAACACAGACACGTACAGGCAGCCATAGCCACAGCAGCAGAAGCAGAAGCACCTGTGCACGTAACCAAACTCTGCAGATGCAGAATGCTGGGCTGCTGCTGCTGCTGCTGGCATTGCAGCACAACTGGGCGTGCTGGCAAACGTCAGCAATTGCTCTTGCAAGAGCACAGCTGCACGATTGCCGGCACTCACCAGCCTTGCTGCAGCAGCAGAGGAGGAGCAGGCAGAACTCCAAGAAGCAGCAACTCCAGTGCGGTCAGCGATATGTGCAGCAGGAGGGCTCAACCACCTGCTGCGGCT